>CAUYLG010033036.1:0-60868 GCA_963573385.1 Cacajao melanocephalus | reverse complement strand
CCTTCCTGTCTCCATTGTTAAGCACAATTATTGGCATAAAAGAGGTTTTTAATACCCATTTTTAGACTGCGTTCTAGCCTGGGCAATAGAACAAGAATCCCGTTCTCTCTCCCTCTTTCTCTTCCTCTTTCTTTCTCTCTTTCATCCTTTTTTCTTTCTTTCTTTTCTCTTTTTCTTTCTAAAAAAAAAAAAAATACAAAATTAGCCAGGCATGGTAGTGCATGCCTGTAATACCAGCTACTTGGGAGGCTGATGCAGGAGAACTGCTTGAACCTGGGAGGTGGAGGTTTCGGTGAGCTGAGATCACGTCATTGCACTCCAGCCTGGGCAATAAGAGCAAAACTCAGTCTCAAAAAAAAAAAAATACTGTGTCTAGAAACAGATCCATATATACATCTCATTTATACGTCTCATTTATGATAAAGGTCTCTTCAATAAATGGTGCTGAGTCAACTGGATAAGTGTATTTTTTAAAAGTCAGGACTTCTGCCTCACACCACACAACCAAATCTATTCTAGACGAATAGTAGATTTAAGAGTGAAAGGCAAAGCAAGGTTTCAGAAGAAAACACAGGAAATTTTTTTTTTGAGACAGAGTCTCATTCTGTCGCCAGGTTGGAGTGCAGTGGTGCGATCTGAGCTCGCTGCAACCTCCGCCTCCTGGGTTCAAGTGATTCTCCAGCCTCAGTCTCCCGAGTAGCAGGGATTATAGGCATGCAACACTACACCCAGCTAATTTTTGTATTTTTAGTATTGACGGGGTTTCACCACATTGGCCAGGACGGTCTTGACTTTGTGATCCACCCGCCTCGGCCTCCCAAACTGCTGGGATTATAGGCGTGAGCCACCATGCCCAGTGGAAAATATTTTTATGACTTTAGGATTTCTTAAACAGGACACAAAGTACTAACCACAAAGAAAAGGATTTCTAAATTAGACAATATTAATAACACCTGTTCATCAACAAAAAAACAAGAGTGAAAAGGTAAGCCACAGAATAGGAGACAGTTATTTGTAAGACACACACGTATACACCACACATGTGACAAGTGACTTACAGACTATATATATACACATACATATGTATATACATACATATACATATACATATATATATACATATGTATATATATACACATATATATGTGTGTATATATATATACACATATATATGTGTGTGTATATATATATACACACATATATATGTGTATATATATATATACATATATATATTCTTTTTTTTTCTTTTTTTGAGACAGAGTTTCGCTCGTTGCCCAGGCTGGAGTGCAATGGCTTGATCTCAGCTCACTGCAACCTCTGCCTCTAGGGTTCAAGCAATTCTCCTGACTCAGCCTCCCAAGTAGCTGGGACGACAGGCGCACGCCACCACACCCAACTAATTTTTGTATTTTTTTTAGTAGAGATGGGGTTTCACCATGTTGACGAGGATGGTTTCGATGACCTCGTGATCCGCCCGCCTTGGCCTCCTAAAGTGTTGGGATTACAGGAGTGAGCCACCACGCCCGGCCCAGACATAATATATTTTTAAAATTCTACAATTAAGAAAAACTTGGTCAACCCAATGGAAAAACAGGCAAGATCTAGAATAGGTACTTCATAAAGAAGTATAAACACAGAAAATAAACCCTGGAAAAGATGCTGAATGTCAAAGATATCAATAAAATAAAAAATTAAAACCACAATATAATATCACTTAACACCCAACAAAACTGCTCAAATTAAAAAGATTTTAAAAGGCCGGTGTGGTGGCTCATGCCTGTAATCCCAACACTTTGGGAGGCTGAGGCAGGTGGATCACCTAACATTAGGAGCTTGAGACTAGCCAGGCCAACATGGTGAAACCCTGTCTCTATTAAAAATACAAAAATTAGCTGGGCATGGTGGCACCTGCCTGTAGTCCCAGCTACTCGGGAGGCTGAGGCAGGAGAATTGCTTGAGCCAGGGTGGCAGGGGTTGCAGTGAGCCAAGATGGTGCCACTGCACTTCAGTCTGGGCAACAGGGCAAGACTCCGTCTCAAAAAAAAAATTAGCAGGGCATGGTGGCGGGTGTCTGTAATCCCAGCTACTGGGGAGGCTGAGGCAGGAGAACTGTTTGAACCCAGGAGGTGGAGGTTGCAGCAAGACAAGATCGTACCACTGCACTCCAGCCTGAATGACAAAGACACTCAGTCTCAAAAAAAGATTACAAAATAAAGTGTTGGAGGGAAAGTAGAACACAGAAGATTCATACACTTCTGGTGAAAGTATAAATTGACACAAGCACTATGCAAAACCATTTGGCAGTATGCACTAATGATGAAAATATGCTCACTCTGTGAGCAGCAATAGTACTCTTAGGTATATACTCCAAAGAAACGAAGACATATGTTTTCCAAAAGATACAACCCAGAAGTACTATTCCTAAATATTCCCAAACTGCAAACCATCCAAATGTCTAGCAGAAGGAAAAATGAAAACTATACCCAACAATATAGAAGGTTCTCACAAACATAATATTGAGTGAAGAAAAAAAAAAAAAAGACAGGCCGGGTGTGGTGGCTCACACCTGTAATCCAAGCACTTTGGAGGCCAAGGCTGGCGGATCACCTGAGGTCGGGAGTTCAAGACGAGCCTTACCAACATGGTGAAACCCGTCTTTAAAAAAAAAAAAAAAAAGACATAAAAGAACACGTGATGTGTCATTCATATAACATGCAAAAAGAGGCACAACTAAATTATGCTGACAGAATTCTGAAAAATTGATGAACTTTTTTGGGGACAGTATTTGGAGTATTCATAAGATTGTTTCTCATTCAGGGTGGTGGTTGTATGTATTTCATGTGTGAAAAATCATGGAGCTGTAAACTTATGATTTGTATAGTTTTCTATATAAAATATTATAAAAAGTTTTTAAAAAAAACACTATTCCATGACATAAGCCATGTAATAGGGTTGTTTGTTTGTTTGTTTGTTTTGAGATGGAGTCTCGTTCTGTCGCCTAGGCCGGAGTGCAGTGGCGCAATCTCAACTCACTGCAACCTCCACCTCCTGGGTTCAAGCAATTCTCCTGCCTCAGGCCACTGAGTAGCTGGAATTACAGGCATGTGCCACTGTGCCTGGCTAATTTTGTATTTTTAATGGAGATGGGATTTCTCTGTATTGGTCAGGCTGGTCTGATACTCTCGACCTCAGGTGATCCACCCCGCCTCGGCCTCCCGAAAGGCTGGGATTACAGGCATGAGTCACCACGCCCAGCCTAATTAATTTTACTTGTTTCCATGTATTTATTTGTTTGTTTGTTTGAGATAGAGTCTCACTCTTTCCCAGGCTGGAGTGCAGTGGTGTAATCTCAGCTCACTGCAACCTCCGACTCCCTGCTTCAAGTGATTCTCCAGCCTCAGCCTCTCAAGTAGCTGGGATTACAGGCAGGTGCCACCACAACCAGCTGATTTTGTGTATTTTTAGTAGAGACGGAGTTTCACCATATTGGCCAGAATGGGCTCGATCTCCTGACCTTGTGATCCACCCACCTTAGCCTCCCAAAGTACAGGGATTACAGGCATGAGCCCCCATGCCCGATCATAAAAAGCCTTTTAATAAACCCAAAGGATAGATGCATCCTTCTGACAAATTCAGCATTTTTAAAAAGGGAGGGGGAAAAACAGATCATAGAAACAGGGTGGGTAAGGCCAGGTGTAGTGATTCATGCCTATAATCCCAGCATTTTGGGAGGCAGAGGAGGGTGGATCACCTGAGGTCAGGAATTTGAAACCAGCCTGGTTAACATGGTGAAACCCTGTCTCTACAAAAATACAAAAAATTAGCTAGACATGGTGGCAGGCGCTTGTAACCCCAGCTACTTGGGAGGCTGAGGCAGGAGAATCACTTGAACTTGGGAGGCGGAAGTTGCAGTGAGCTGAGATCATGCCATTGCACTCCAGCCTGGGTGACAAGAGCGAAACTGTCTCAAAAAAAAAAAAAAAGAAAAAGAAACAGGCTGGGTGAGGTGGCTCACACCTATAATCTCAATACTTTTGGAGGCCAAGGCACGCAGATCACTTGAGCCCAGGAATTCGAGGCCAGCCTGGGCAACCTGGTGAGACCCTCTCTGTACAAAAATACAAAAATTAGTATGGTGTGGTGGTGCACACCTAGAGTCACAGCTACTCAGGTGGCTGAGCTGAGCTAAACCTGGAAGGCAGCAGTTGCAGTGAGCGGAGATTGTGCCACTGCATTCCAGCCTGGGTGACTGAGACTCTGGAAAGAAAAAAAGAAAGAGACAGAGAAAAAAGAGAAAGAGAGAGAGAGAAAGAAAGAAAGAGAAAGAAAGAAAGAAAATGAAAGAAAGAAAGACATTTAACTTAGAAAAACCAGGAGTCTATAATATTTTTTTAAAGCACAAAAAACTTCATTTAATCACTGAGGCAGCTATGAAAGCAACACGTTATTTTGAAAACTGGTAACTAGATAGAAAGAAATTAAGCACTCCTCTCCTTTCCTGTAAAATTTGCCTTTGAGAATACCCAAATAGCTTCAGTTGATGAAGGAAGGCCCTACTTTACAGAAGAATGTCAATTATAATGTAGGAGTAAGAGAATTAGAAATTGGCCATTCTGCAACTGTAATGAAATTATTAGGTCTGAAATGATTAGCTTAATGGTTGATGAGATAATGGTTCCAGCACAACTGTCCAATGAAAAGCACACTGTCATCATCTTAACCCAGTGGTCATCCTTAGCATTACTAATGGTGGTTCAACCAATTGTCATGTATGTCCTGATATGAGGCATTATGAGGCACATGACATTAACTACAATGTGCTCTGACAACAAAATGTTTAACTCAATCAATCAAGCCATTATATTTAAATTCCAATGTTCAGGAAATGAAAAGGAAAGAAACACTGAGAAGGAAGAAGGCAGGTACATCCAGAAAATGAGACATTCTGCATGTTAACCAACCTAATGTCTTCAATTAAGTCAGTTTTAAAGGTGCAGGTGAAGATGGAGTGGCTGAAGGAATGCATTATATTCTAAGTGACTTGGAGAAATAAGCGGATGCAATGTGTGATCTAGACTGGACCCTCATTTGGATCTAATCAGTTATATAAAGAACATTTTCAAACTGGGTATAGGATAAAGGAACATGTACTGATATAGGAAGGTATACACTATACGCTATAAAACAGATTATAAAACAACATATACAGAATGAGTTTATTTTGATATATACGTGCAAAGAATAATTTCTGAAGGAATACTGTGGCAGACATTACTAATGTTCACCAATACCCACTTTGCTTCCCCTTCCAAGCATACAAAAGGTTGTACTTTTCAGGCCATGCAATCGGACAGGATAAATACGTTTTAAGTAGAAGAAACCTGTGGCAACTTCTGCTAAAACATTCTTTCCTTACTATAGAAATCATAGAGGAAGGCTCAATTAAAATACAGCCAATAGGACAGGATCAAAGTAACCACCACATGGAGGTTCACTGTGCCAAAGTGTTACCCAAACTCAATGTCAACTTTGCAGGAACAAGAAATAAAACTGTCTTGTTTAGTCACTGAGATTTTTATTTTTATTTTTATTTTTTTTTGAGATGGAGTTTTGCTTTTGTTGTCCAGGCTGGAGTGCAATGGTGCGATCTCGGCTCACCACAACTTACACCTCCTGGGTTTAACCAATTCTCCTGCCTCAGCCTTCCAAGTAGCTGGGATTACAGGCATGCACCACTACACTTGGCTGATTTTGCATTTTAGTAGAGACGAGGTTTCTCCATATTGCTCAGGCTGGTCTCAAACTCCTGACAAGTGATCCTCCCACCTCAGCCTCCCAAAGAGCTGGCATTACAGGTGTGACCTACTGCGCCCTGCCAAGTCGCTGAGATTTTGGTGTTGTTTGCTATTAGAGCTTAAGGCAGCTTAATCTGATGAATGCAAATAAACTCTATTACATTACAGTGTTACGTAATCTGAGGGTAGTAAATATACATTATTTTAATTTTCTTATCTTTTCTTTCTTCTAATTCCCTACAAAGCTGTGTGCTGCCTTCTTTCTAAATAGTCAAAGTTCTTTTTAATTTAAAAATATAAGAAAGGAGATCACCTTCATCACAAACAATAAAAAAATTATCAAAGACAATTCCCTAAATGTGGCTGCCATAAATGTAGCACACAAAATAAAAAACTCATTTTTTTTCAGGGCATTAGGTATCAGACATAATTCCCTATATTTAGCTACCATAAATATGGTAGACATATAAAAAAGTAAAATTCATACAGATGTTTTATAACAATTTTATCATTTTTAAAAAGCTCAACTCTTGATAACAAAAAGTTTAGCTGGAAAAGTTCACACAAGAATATACATGCTGACATGTCTTATGCAATTTGTCCAGTTCACTGGATTTTAGATGATTATTTAAAGGAAGGGTGACAAATTTTTTCAGACTATCTAGACTTTTTATTTATAATTGATCTGAATATACATTCGTGTATCACATTTTTTCATAGTATTGAAAGGTCCTCAGATTGGGATCAGTAATGCCAGATAAAAGAGTCCTCAGAGTTTCAATTAGCAAGACTATTAACAATAAACTACAACTCAAAACTATGCAGAAATCCATCAGTAGTACAACTGGCCTTGTAAGAGAAGTTGAAGGGAGCCTCCTTGTCCCTTCTGCCATGTAAGCAGGTCATGAGAAGCTGCTGTCTAGGAGGAACGGAACTCTCACCGGACATCAAATTGCTGGTGCCTTGATTTTGGACTGCCTAGCCTCCAGAACTATGAGAAATAAAGTTCTGTTGTTTATAAATTACCAGTCTAAGGTATTTTATTATGACAGCCCAAATGGACTAAGCCCATATGTAGTTCTATTTAAGATCTTTGCTCTCGGTATATCACTGAAATGTGAAATATGCTTAAAAGCATATGTATATCATATGTATATTTGAAACCTTATCTTTTAAGTAAGAGAGTATATAAATATAAAATATAATCCCAAATTTTAGGACCATAAAATACTAAAGCTTACCTATAATAAAGTATGTGTTATACAATACACAATTAAGAATGGGTACATTATTCAAAGACAATTCTTCAGCAACGTAATTGTTAAAAAGTAGAATAAATGTGATCTAAATTAAAACAATTTTCTGAATGGCAAGTTAAAAATAAGCACTAATAGATTTATAATAAAATGTAAGCAATATCTATCATTATGGTATTTTCAAATTTTTCATTAAATATTATGATAATCTTAATATAGATGTAAAGAGACGCAATCACATTAGTCATATTTTGTAATACTTCTCTGAAAACAGTCCATTTAAATGGGTCTAAATTTTCTTCAATATTTCAGAACTGAAAAAAAAATGGAGGCAAAGCAAAGCTCATTGTTTTCCTTAATATGATTACCAATGCAGTTATCAGTAAGGTCATTAAAATTTTTAGACTTTCAAATATGAAAGGACCATGAAATAAAAACAGCCTTACATATGAATTATGTCTCCTATCTTAAAAGAGTAGTTACATAGTATATATATTTACACTGCACTGAAGAAAAATCTGGCAGCTGTTACGCAATTCAACTAATATACTGATTATTTTATATTTTATAAATGTTTAATTTCAAAGTATACACACTGGTGCTAACAAAATAAAATGAATTGATTAGCATAATGTATATCACAAAATAAATGGGGTACTGAATATACATCACATGTATAATAAAAACCATAAAATTCAAACAGAAAAATGAAAGGCTTTGCCTTCTCCATTTCAGAAGATTTTTTTAGCATTTTTGTTTCAAGAAAAAAACTAGAATAAATAAACTGGAAATTACCTTGACAGCCACTCCTTTTCCTTCAGGAAATTCTAGAAGATGAAAAGTCAGTTCTTCAACCCTAGTAATGCAGAGCTTTGGGTCAGTTGTTCTTCTTAATGCCTGAACTAATGCCCGGGTCCTGTTATCAATACTCACCCTTGCAATAATCTACAAAGACATAGTAAACATATATGATTAGAATACAAAACTGCGCTAAAGAACAATTAAAGTTTCTTAGGTCTCATTAGGAAATGAAACTTTTAAATTTGACAAAAAGTAAAAGAACCTAAAACCACACTGAACAACTTGCCTTTTCTCGCTGAAGAGATAAACGCTTTTTCTCCTCTACATTTCTGTCTTTGCTGACAGCCTGATCAGTTTTAGCAGGCTCTTCTTGTTCTTCTGACTGACTCTTTGAATCATACTTTAATTTGGGGACAAGTCCACCAATATAACCACCTACTAAAGCTTGTACACCTTCCGTGGGACGAGAAAGAAAGTTAGCAATACTTTGTTTAGTTGAAACTGGAAGAACATCAGGTATCGCAGCAGGACTTGCAGGCTTGTCCACAGTATCTAAAGATTCCGAGCCTGCCTTATCAGCCAGGACGCCAGGATCTGGAGAACTTACTTTCCTCTCTTCAACTTTTTCATCTTCAAGTTCTGATTCATCCTGGAAATGTTTATTTTCCTTTTTTTGAGACATTTTTTCTTTACGTTTGAAATATGAATTAATATGATTTGACAAAAAGTAGAATGACTCTCCAAATTTTGTGGTTACAGTATTTGTGTAATGAAAAAGACTGTGTTTACCTATATCTTCTTTGTCTATAATGTGACTTTTCTCTTCTGAAAAAGGACTCTTTTCTACTGATTTGTCACTATATTTTTTCAGAGATTTGATGGCTTGTTTAATGTTTTCCTGTTTTAACCAGCCACTATCAGATACTTTTCCTAAAATTCGAGAACTTGGCTTAAATTGAACTAAACGTGAAATCATTTCATTTTGATTGCCAAAAACAGCCTTTGAAACAGAGTTCAAAGTACTTTTAATACGGGACATATAAATGTTCACTTTTGTAAGTCCCTTTGGAGCAGAAGTGCTAAGTTTCAAAATTCCAATATATAAACTATGGTTACTTGGAGCGTAACAGTGCTTACTGCAAGAATGTGCTTCACTTTTGGTCCATTTACATCTTACTTTGTTTGTATGAAAACCTCTTTGTAGACTGATGTGGCTTATCCTCCAGTAATGCTTAGGTGAGAACAAATAATGCAGCTGCTTGCTTCTCTGCTTCCCACAAAGGCTTCTTGCATTACTAAGGAGGTAAATATGTATATCTACAGTCAGATAAATAGACATAACTTAAAAATCATTTATTTTCTATATGACATTCTCTCACTTCATTCTTGAACGCTTCATTTAAGAAATGCCATAATTCATGGTCTTACCTGAAATGGCAAGAAAAAAAGATTAGAATTCATGTTAAAAATTGAAATTGGCTATAACAGAAAATACAAGATTATTTGGACTAAACTCAGTAAGCTGTCTCAAAGAAAGCAGATAAAATATTTCCATTATGGCTGATAGAAATTTCATATTTAAGCTAATAGAAAATAATTTGCTTTCAGTATAGAGGTAAATAAAAAAAGAAAATGAGAAATAGAATGTTTAGGGAAATAACTAATTTAGGGAAGTTTCCCAATAGATACATTTTCTTACAACAATTTAATATGCAATTTAGATACTATGCTTTTTTCCCGCCTTACTTATTGTTAAATTCTGGACTACTTTATGTGACACTAGACTTCAATTCTTTGAAGAAAAAGGTCAGGTCTTACACATCATTCATTGCAAACCATTTACAGAATACTTAATCTATACCAGACATGGTGCTAGATGCTAGAGCCACAAAGTTACAGGATACGAAAGAAGCCTGGTGATAGCTATGTGAAAAAGATTTCACTACCTAATTAATAAGTGCTCATTAAATCAAGTAAGTCAGGCTAGAGGAAACTACAGCAACTAATATAGAAGGGGTTCTGGCCGGGCACGGAAACTCATACCTGTAATCCCAGCACTTTGGGAGGCCAAGGTGAACAGATCACCCAAGGTTGGGAGTTTGAGACCAGCCTGACCAACATGGAGAAACCCCATCTCTACTAAAAATACAAAATTAGCTGGGCATGGTGGCGCATGCCTGTAATTCCAGCTGTTCAGGAGGCTGAGGCAGGAGAATCACTTGAGCCCAGCAGGCAGAGGTTGCAGTGAGCCAAGACCATGCCATTGCACTCCAGCCTGGGCAACAAGAGCAAAACTCTGACTAAAAAAAAAAAAAAAAAAAGGATTCTTAAACACTATATAAAAATAAGAAAAGGATACAAATAAAAAAAGGATAATCCAATTTAAAAATGTGATATTAGCGAAAGAAAAGACAAACAGATCAATGGAACAGAAGAGAGAGGCCAGAAACAGACCCAATTAAATAGTTATCTTAGACAAAAGAGCAAAGGTAATACAATGCAGCAAAAACAGTTCTCTCAAAAAATGGTGCTGGGACAACTGGACATTTACATGAAAGAAATTAATCTAGACACAGACTTTACACCTATCCAAAAAAATAACTCAAGACAGATTACTGATCTAAATGTAAAATGCAAATGTATAAAACTAGAATATAACATAGGAGAAAACTTAGATGACCTTAGGAATGGCAATGACTTTGAGCCAATATAAAACGCACAATCCATGAAAGAAAAAATGGATAAAATGGACTTCATTAATATTAAAAACTTCTGCTCTGTGAAGGTCAATGACAAGAGAACAAGACAACGAGGCAGAGATTGGGAGAAAATATTTGCAACAAACATGTCTGATAAAGAGCTCTCATCCATAATATTCAAAGAACTCTTAAAGCTCAATAATAAGAAAACAAACTCAATTAATAACGTACAAGACTATAACAGACACCTCATCAAAGGAGATATATAGATAGCAAATAAATATATGAGAAGTTGTACCACATCATATGTCATCAGGAAAATGCAAACTAAAATAACCATGATACTACGACACGCCTATTAGAATGGCCAGAATCCAGAACACTAAATGCTGGTGAGGATGTAAAATAAAAGGAACTCTCACTGGTTACTGAAGAAACACAAAATGGAACAGCCATTCTGAAAGATAGTTTGGCAGTTTCTTACAATATTAAACATACTCTTAACATATGACCCAGCAGTGGTACTCCTTGATATTTACCGAAAAGAGCTGAAGACTTATGTCCATAGTAAATCTGTGCATGGATGTTTATAGAAGCCTCATTCATAATCGCCAAAATTTCAAAACAACCAAGATGTATTTTAGTAGGTAAATGGATAAATTGTGGTACATCAATATATGGTATGTGTGTGGTACAGACAGACAATAGAAAATTGTTCAGTGCTACAAAGACATGAGCTACCAGCCATAAAAAGACCTGGAGAAACCTGAAATCCATATTACTAAGTGGAAACAGCCAATCTGAAAAGGCTACATACTGTGTCTTAGCCTGTTCAGGCTCCTACATACAACAAAATCCCATAAACTGGGGAGTTTACATATATATGTAACATGGGGTGTGTGTGTGTGTGTGTGTGTGTGTGCATGTTTTATAGACAGGGTGACACTCTGTTACCCAGGCTGGAGTCCCGTGGCATGATCATAGCTCACTACCACCTCGAACTCCTAGGCTCACATGATCCACCTGCCTCAGCCTCCCAAGTAGCTGGGACTACAGGTATACATGCCTGGCTTGGGTAGCTTATAAACAATAGAAATTTATTTCTCATAGTTCTGGAGACTGAGAAGTCCAAGATCAGTATGAGCAGATTTGGTATCTGCTAAAGGCCCACTTCCTGGTTCACAGATGGCTGTCTTCTTACTGTATCCTCAGATGGTAGAAGGCAATAACTAGCTCTCGGGGGTGTCTTTTGGAAGGGCACTAATCCCATTCATAAGAGCTACAGTCTCAGGACCTAATCACCTCCCAAAGACCTACCTCTAAATACCATCACCTTCGCAGTTATGATTTCCACATGAGCTTTGACAGACACAAATATTCAGACCACAGAAGTATGATTCCAGCTGTATAACATTCTAGAAAGGCAAAACTATGAAGACAGAAAAATCAGTGATTAACAGAAGGTAGAAGGAATAAATAGGTAGGGCATAGAGGATTTTTAGGGCAGTAACAATACTCTGTAGAGTATCATAATGATGGATATATATAATTATACATTTGTTCAAACCCACAGAATGTAAACCACCAGGAATGAACCCAAATTTACACTATGAACTTGGCTGATTGTGTGTGAATGTAGGCTCATCAATTATAACTCTACCACTCTGGTGGGTGATGTTGATAATGAAGGTGGCTATGCATGTGTCGGGGTAGCGGTATATGGAAATGTCTGTACCTTCCTCTCAATTTTCCAGTGAACCTAAAAACTGTTCTAAAAAAAAGTCTTAAAAAAAAAAAGAAATCTGCAGTTCTATATATGCCATATACATATAAGCATACATACACACACATATTAAAAAATAAAAAAATGAAAATCTACATATACAGTTGAAATCTTATGGACACACATATATACACTAATCAATTCTTTTTTTTTTTTTTTCTAAGATGGGGTTTCACCATGTTGGTCAGGCTGGTCTTGAACTCCCGACCTCAGGTGATCCGCCTGCCTTGGCCTCCAAAGCGCTTGGATTACAGGTGTGAGCCATCACGCCCGGCCACACTAATTGATTCTTAAAGGATAAGACCTATTTGTTTATTCTTAAGAACTAAGGTATGGGACCAAAAGAGAATGAGGAGAACGGTTTTTATTTTTCTACTGTCTGAATTGTTTATAATGAGGTTTTATTTTGTAATTAGAAAAAGCAAAATATTTAAAGCACTGTAACAGAAGGTACCATGTGAATGAAAGACAAAGTGAAACAAAATCCAGAGAAGTTAAAAAAAAAAAAAAAAGAAACAAAGAAAAAAACAGAAAAAAAAAAGAGGTTAAAATCTGGGTAAAGTTAAAAAGGAATTCATCATGTGTAAAGATGAGATGGAAAAGAGAATTCCAAATAATGATAAACAAAACAAACATAGCCAGGAGTTTGAGACCAGGCCAGGTAAATGGTAAAACTTTGTCTCTAAAAAAGAAAAAACAAATTAGCTGGGCATGGTGGTGCATGCCTGTAGTCCTAGCTACGCAGGAGGATTACTTGAGCCCAGGAGTCTGAGGCTGCCATGAGCCACAGAGACCCCATCTCTAAAACAAAGCCACACACACACACACAGGCAAACACAAGAAAGCATGTAAGAAAGCACAGATAGCGTATGCAGAGATTACATGTAGTCTAGCTTTACTGCAGGACCTAGAGAGATTGAGAGAGACGTAGATGATGCTGGGAAAGATAGAACCGAGAACCTAGTCCAATTGTCCAGAAGATAACAGCCTGAACTAAAATCCTTCCTTCTAAATTGTACGTGCAAATTTAGCAAAGCCTGTCTTGTCTTCCTGGCTGAAGGAGCCCAGGGAATTCTACCCCAAAATATGGCTCTCTAGTATAAGTATTTTGAATTAAAGGCCCATCAGAGATCAACAGATGCTAGAAGAGACTTTCGCCTATCTACAAAAAGACCAGACAGATTCCCCAAGGAGAACAATTGTTTTCCCCTCTCAGGGAGGAGGGAAAACAATTTTATTATCTGCTGCAGAAAAGAAGACTGAAAAATGTAACCATACGCAAAGGACACTTTCACAAAATAACGTCTCTCAGGCTCATTCAGTTTCCAAAAAGAATACAAGTTCATCTCTGTCCTTCCAACCCCCGCTCCATTCCTTCTCCCTAGTAATCAGTTATTGCTGCTCAACAGAATTACCTCCATTCCCCATCTTTCCCTCCCCTCTGAAAAAAGCTATATATCTATGTGGTCCCCAGCGGGATATTTAAGTAATCATTGTCATTCTCACCTGTGCACATTAATAAATTTGTATGCCATTTCTCTTAGCAATCTTTTTTTGTCAGCGGATTTTCAGTGAATCGGCAGAGGTGGAAGGGGAAATTTTCCCTTAATCCCTACCAAGCTCTTCTGAACTCCTTGCAACCTGCAATCATTAAGACAAACTGGGCTGGGTGCAGTGGCTCATGCCTGTAATCCCAGCACTTTGGGAGGCTGAGGCAGGCGGATCATGAGGTCAGGAGTTGGAGACCAGCCTGGCCAATATGGTGAAACCCCGTCTCTACTAAAAATACAAAAAATCAGCCAGGCATGGTGGTGGGTGCCTGTAATCCCAGCTACTCGGGAGGCTGAGGGAGGAGAACTGCTTGAACTCGTGAGGTGTAAGTTGTGGTGAGCCGAGATTGCGTCATTGCACTCCAGGCTGAGTGACAGAGCGAGTCTCCATCTCAAAAAAAAAAAAAAGATAAACCAAGTTAACATAAAAGTGCCGCGGCCCCAATGACACGGAAATATTTAATGTAAAATACTTGTGGAAAAAAAGCTATGCTCTGTTTTCACTCATATGTGGGAGCTAAAAAATTGGATCCCATGGAGATAGAGAGTAGAATGATAGTTACCAGAGGGTAGGAACAGTATGTGTGAGGGCAAATCGGGGGTTGGAAAGGAGGGGATAAGAGAAGTTGGTTATTGGGTGCAAACATACAGTTAGAAGTAATGAGTTCTAGTGTTTAAATAGTATAGAAGGGTGACTATAGATAATAATAATATATTGCGTTATTTCAAAATATCTAGAAGATTTAAAATGTTCCCAAGAAATAATAAATGTTTAAGGTGATGCATGTCCTAAATAACCTGATTTGATCATTACGCATTATATGCATGTATCAACATATCACATCTACCCTACAAATATGTACAAATATTATCTATCATTTTTTTAAGATCCATGCTCAACTTGAAGAATACCAAGAGACTGTAAAATTAAACCAGGAAAAAAAACTGTGTGAGGTAATGCATATGTTAGACTTAGTCAGTCCACAATGAAAATATACTTTAAAACATCATGTTGTAAACTGTAAATACATACGCCTTTATCTGGCAATTTAAAAAATAAAAAATAATTTCATAAAACAGTAAATCCATGCTCAAAGTCAACAGCAAAACATCTCCAGGTTTAAGAGGAACCACAGGCCTGGATCAGCAGTCATACTGTCCTCAAGGTGCAGATACCCTATGGGAAATGGGATCTCACACCAAGCAACCACCACTGAAAATGAACTCGCTGAAGTTACAAAACACGCCAAGAAATGCACCAGTACCTCCAGAGAGAATCAGCAAATATAGCCAGAAAAAAAACGTGTAACTAAGATTTAGAAATAGAAAAAAATTAAGTAGGTCTAAAATGTTCAAAGATGAAACGGAAGAAAAACAGAGTCAAAAAGAGAACTGTACCAAGAATAAACAGGGAGAACAAAATCTTAGAAATGAAAACTCCAGCTATATGCTAGCTACAAACACATCTACACCAAGATGAAAAAGGCTGAAAATACATAACTGGGAAAAATGTTATACCAGACCTAAACTAACCATCAGAAAGTAAAAAGCCTTTGAAGGTAAACATAAGGGAAAGGCATTTATTAAGGATAAAAAGGAGATATTGCATAATAATAAAGGAATGATCCATTTACTTATTAAACCTCAGGTAATCATGTAGACCTTGGAGGACAAGACACTCTACTGAGAAATAAAACAAATAATGAATGTAATGTATAAAGTCAGACTGAGAAATGTCATGAATCAAAATGAAGCAGGGGGGAGGGGAAGAAGGCACAGAGAGTACTATTTCATGGTGTGATCAGAACTAAGCTGACATTTTAGGGGAGACCTGAATGAAGTGAGCAAGCAAATTATTAAGAGAATCTGGAAAAAAAGGATTCTAGTCAGAGAGAAAAAAACAACCAACAATTTGGAGACAAATACGAGCTTTGGAACAGCAAGAACTACAAGGCGGTTAAGAAAAAATAGGGGGAAAAAAGAATGATAAAGATGGACCAAACCAAAAATAAACTTCTAAGGTCCTCCTAGACATCTGAATGGACCCCTCCTCTTGGCCAAGGGCATTCCAGAGTTAATTTGAAAATCTAGTTCAGGCTATGATGGAAGAGGAGATGGGATGTGCCTCATTATACCCCTCCAGGTCTTCAGTCTGATAAAAAACATTTACAGGGCTGGCGCCTGTAATCCCAGCAATTTGAAAAAGGCAGGTGGATTGTGAGGTCAGGAGTTCCAGCCCAGCCTGGTCAACATACTGAAACCTTGTCTCTACTAAAAATACATCAACTAGCTGGATGTGGTGGTGTGTGCCTTTAATCCCAGCTACTCCAGAGGCTGAGACAGGAGAATCGCTTGAATCAGGGAGTTGGAGGTTGCAGTGAGCTGAGACCGTGCCACTGCACTCCAGCCTGGTGACAGAGTGAGACAAAACACCTTCTCAAAAACAAACAAAAAAAAGAAATATTTACAATCTATTCTCTCTGAAGCCTGTGACCTGGAGGCTTCATCTGCATTATAAAACCTTAGTGTCCACATCTCCTTATGGTAACCCAGACATTCCTTTCCACTGACAGTAACTTTTTTTTTTTTTTTAGAGGGAGTCTTGTTCCGTCCTCCAGGCTGGATGGAGTGCAGTGGTGTGATCTCGGCTCACTGCAACCTCTGCCCGCCAGGTTCAAGTTCAGCCACCCAGTAGATGAAATTACAGGCATGCGCCCCCATGCCTGACTAATTTTATGTTTTTAGTAGAGATGGGGTTTCTCTATGCTGGTCAAGCTGGTCTCCAACTCCCAACCTCACGTGATCCTCCCGCCTCGGCCTCCCAAAGTGCTGGGATTACAGGCGTGAGCCACCATGCCCGGTCATAGTAACTCTTTCAACCAATCAGAAACCTGGAAGCCCCCAGCCTTTGAGTTGTCCTGCCCTTCCAGATCAAACCAATGTAAATGATTGATGCATTACGTCTCACTAAAATGTATAGAGGCAAGTGGGATCCGACCACCTTGGGCACATGTCAGCAGGACCTCCTGAGGCTGTGTCACAGGTGCATCCTTAAACTCAACAACATTTTCTAATTCACTGACACCTGTTTCAGATATTTTGGGGTCACAGACCCAAGTTTCAGGCAGAAAATGAAGACTAGACTATGGTAAGAACTTTGCATTATTTCTTTCCAATAGGACACATTTATGAAACCACCTATCAACTTGGCATTAAAATATAGTACAAAAGGCCAAAATATGAGAACTATTACTAGACAATTTCATAATCATAATGAGAGATTTAATACACTTTTCTCCGAAACAAGAACTACCAAGCAAAAATTACAAAACACAAAGATGACCGACAAAATCATTAAGTTTAACTGCTCCCAAACCATACCACTAGTAAATGCAAGGTAAGTGTTTTGACAGTACATTCAGCCAGAAGTTAGATCGCAAAAAACATAGGAAGACTGTGAAGTGACATGCTATCATCAACTGAAAAAAGAGCAATAGAGGCAGTATAAATACAGTAGAGGTACAAATAAAATGAAGAGGCTTAGACCAACCACTAGAGAAGGGAATAGAGTTTTAACTAGAGGAATTAAGGGAAGTGTTAGGTGGAGGCCCAGCTAAGGATGGAAAGAATGAATTTACAGAGGATGTCACTTAATTATTGATGTAATGCAAGCAAAAGGGTGACAAGAGTCTAAAGGTAAACAGTACTGAGGAGAGCAAAGATCACCTGGTGGCCATCAAGCAGACCATCCAGAGGCAAAACTCCTTCTCTGAGGAATTTAGAAATAATTAGACTTCTCTATTAGCTAAAACAGGCATCTGATACCAGAATTCATTCGCCAAAATTTATAAGTAACTAGAATTTCTATACATGTCAAGAATGTATGCATGTCGAAACTAACTGTGCAACCTTTGCTGATATCAAAGCATCAAAATGTCTACAGATGTAATCACTGATCATGACCTACGTGGCTAATATGGTCCAAGTTATCCTTCAGCTCCTGCTTTAAGGTCCATAAATAAAATTAGCCGGGTGTGGTTGCACACACCTATAATCCTAGCTACTCCAGAGGGTGAGGCACGAGAATCGTTTGAACCTGGGAGCCGAAGGTTGCAATGAGTTGAGATCACACCAGGGCACTCCAGCCAGGACAACAGAGAGAGAGACTCTGCCAACAACAACAACAACAAAAAAAGGCAGGACAGGAAGGTGTCTACGGCTAAGAAATAATCCACTGCAGTGCACTGTCCTCTCTTGCTGAGGCGCCTCGCTGCACTCTTCTGCAGTGCTCTATCGAATAAAACTTTCCTTTTCATAGCTATACTGTTGTCAGTAAATTTTTCTTACTACCCTACTACCCCAAGCTGACCACTTTCCGATGTGGGGCTCTGACAACTCACCCAGCAAGTACTAGTGTGGGGAAGAAAGAGGGTCACTCTGAGCACTTTGAAAGTAGGGGAAAAAAGAGAGAACAATGAAACACAGGACTTAACAGCCAAGAATGGGGTAACAAGAGGGAAGCAGGTCAAGAGAGCTATAAAGTTTTAAATCTGAAAAATATGGAGAATGCCATTTGTGAATATGAGAAAACTCTGAAGTTTTCTCATTTAATAGGAGAGGAAAAACACATTTTCTTTTGGATCTACTGGATGAAGTAACAGTGAGAGATTCAAATGGAAATGTACACAGACTCTGGATTTACGTGTGGAGTTACCAGCATAGTGGCAGGTGAAACCACAACATTAGATGGATTTACCAGATGATAACTTACAGTAATAATACATAAGTATTTTGGGATCAGAGAACGTGAGAAAAGCTCTTCTTCCTTGAAAAATGTGTATTTGCAATACAAACTATATTTTCCGTAACATTTCAGGATATTCACCTGTCTATTAAAGTATATTTGGGTTTCAAATATGAAACTGGTTTAGAGAGAGAAACATGGGTAGAGCCTTGAGAGTCACACAGAGTTAAGAAGAGGAAGAAAAGATTCTCAAGGAAACAAAGCAGGAGAAAAGACACTCAGAAAAAATCAGGACACTGGAAACCAATACAGGAGCAATTTTTTTCAAGTAATGGATAATGAAAAGAATCAAATACATGAGTACTGCAGAGAAAGATTTGAACTAAGAAATGACTGGCGTGGCGTGGTGGCTCACGCCTGTCATCCCACCACTTTGGGAGGCGGAGGCGGATCACTTGAGGCAGGAGTTCGAGACCAGCCTGGCCAACACGACAAAACCCATCTCTACTTAAAAAAATTAGCCGGCTAAGGCACGAGAATCGTTTGAACCTGGGAGGCGGAGGTTGCAGTGAGTTGAGATCGTGCCAGGGCACTCCAACCTGTGTGACAGAGAGACTCCATCAACAACAACCACCACAAAGGAAAGGACAGAAAGTTGTCTACGGCTAAGCGTTCTAACTCTGACCATTTTACAAATATATATTCCACGAGTGAAGCAATATGCAGCTTCAGCACAATCCCTCTATCCAACTGGGGTCCAAAAAAACAACTCAAAGTACAGACTGTTCCTGTATCAACTCTGCATGTTAAACAAGTGAATAGCTAGTGAAACTGACCCTTTCATTCAACATCACCCATTAAAAGGACGTTTACAAGATTTTTACTCAGGCCTGATATAGAAATAGAAAAACGAGATCAATAGTAAGAAATCGTTGATGACAAAATTACTAAATAAAAACATGTTCTTGTATTGTAAGTACAACTAATTTGCATAAGCAGTTTAACAAAACATCTACAATGCGCTTGATACAATTGCCTCATACAAAGCATAAGCTTTCAGTTCTTAATGTTTCACTGTTTAACAGCATTTCCTTAATACACTGAAACATTTGTCATTTTTGAACTCTCAGCAATTAGGACTGCAGAACAAGGATTCAACTGCTACTGGAAATGAAAACAGTGTTTTAAACAGGAATATATGATAGTCCCTTATGTCACAACTCTAAGTTTTTTCTATGAGTCACCATTTTAAAGTTATCATTGTATTAAGCGTGGAAAGCAGGTTCCTTCCAGCATGATAGAAATGACACAGGGAGAGGAAGCACTGCAACACAGTGATTCATACACTGAATCCACTTAAGCAACAGTGGTCAGGGATAGAATCAACCGCTGATGGGGTTAGAAAGAGATTGCTAACAAAAAATATCAGGCAGTAGCATCACCAGGTGCACACAGACAGTCGAGAATAATGTAGAGTAGGAAAACCCTCCCGAGAGTGACCAGTTAAGTACTGGAGAACACTAAAATCCAGGGGAAGGCAGACACTCTAGGAAACTGGGGAGGGAGTCGTGCGGATGGGACAGGAGGAGCAGGGCGGGATGAGCGAAACCAAAAACGGTTTGTGCTTCTGGGGCAGCAAAGCCCATAGGGGCGGAGGGCGTCGCGCAGCAATGAGCTCCAGGACCCAAGGGCTCCTTCCAGCGCCAGGTCCTCCCCAGAGGCTGGCGTCTCCCCACTCTCTCGCTCTGGGAGTGCCCTCCGAAGAGAGAGGAAGACCCGGAGCGCCGTACCAGGGTCCAGAACGATCAGCCCGCCTCTTATCGTCCCGCCCCTGTCCCCTCACGGCCACTTACCGGGATGCAGGCCGCAGTCACTAGGGCGGCAGCGGCGACTCGCTTGTTCCCGGCATTGACGTCCACTCCGGCCGGCCTGCATCAGCTGTGCTTTCAACACAAACACTCGCGCAGCTGCCGGGTCGCCACCTACTCAGCCCCGCCCCGTTCCGCCCCCAGCGGAAGTTACGCGCTAGTCGTTTGGGTCTACCCGCGGGCCCGGGTGAGGTTTTTCCGCCTCGCTCAGGCCTCTGCCTGCCTGTCAGTCTCCGTTGCATCCTCTCCCCAAGGCATGCGCAATAGAGCATGACGGAGCGCAAGGAGGGGAGCTGCCACAGTCATGCGTGCGTGCGTGCGTGATGCGCGAGGCGTGGCGTGCTGGTGGGGCGAACTGCGCTTTGGTTTGTGTTCTCGGGGTGTGTAAGCGGTGGGACTTTATTTTCCCTTCGTAGACGGGACCTCAGAACAGAGTCCTGGCTTGCTTGTTTGCGGGCTGCGATCCCCTTTCAACAGAGATAGGCCTCCCTCTCCACATCCCTGAAGCCCCTGCCCGCCTTGTCACTATTTCTCGGAGCTGAGGGCTGTGATACCGGTCTCCTGGAGGGTGGTGCGCACAATGGCCGCGCTCCTTTCTTTATATCCATTCCTGGGCATGGCCACCCAGACTAAATGTCACTCAAAAAGCGATTTGGCATGTATTACTGTATTGGAAGTTAGCGTAAACTGCAGATGGTCCCACACTTGCCACAATATTTCTTTCTTTTTTTTTTTAAGAGACGGGGTTTCACCATTTTGGCCAGGCTGGTCTCGAACTCCTGACCTCAGCTGATGCGCCCGCCTTGGTCTCCCAAAGTGCTAGGATTACAAGCGTGATCACCGCGCCCAGCCAACACATGTGATGCCCTGTGCATCACAGGGGCAAACTACAGCCCTCAGGGCAAATCCGGCCCACCATGTTCAGCTATAGCTGGGAGCTAAGAATGACTTCCACATTTTTCAAAGGTTAAAAAAAAGTTTTTGCAACACATGACAATGACAATTATATTGTCTGTCATATTTGTGTCTTTTTTTTTTGCGATTGAGTCTGTCACTGTCGCCCTTGATGGAATGCAGTGATCTCCGCTCACTGCAACCTCCTCCTCCCTGATTAAAGCGATTTTACTGCCTGAGCCTCCCAAATAGCTGGGATTACAGGCACTCGCCACCACACCTGGCTAATTTTTTGTATTTGTAGTAGAAATGGGGTTTCACTATGTTGGCCAGGCTGCTCTTGAACTCCTCACCTCGTGATCTGCCTTCCTCGGCCTCCCAAAGTGCTGGGATTACTGGCGTGAGCCACAGCACCTGGCCTTGTGTCTGTTTTTTTTAAAGTTTCATTAGAACACAGCCTTGCCCATTCCTATACATGCTGTCAATTAAAGCTTTTATGCTACAATAGCGAATTTGGTTGCAATAGCTCCTTACCCTCTTGAAGTGACCTTGCAATTAAATTGAGGTCAGGAAAACAGATCAGTTTCAACTAGTTCTCAACCTCAAAATGTTATCGAGACTTAGACTGTGCCCTCAAGGCTTACCCATTACTCATGGGTGTCCATTACTCATGGGTGTGTATGCTTTAGCCCCATCAGATTAGTAAAGTCCTTAAGGAAGGGAATTCTTCAGACTGTCAAGCTCCCAAGGAAAAAAAAAAAAAAAGGAAGGGAATTCTGTGGCCTGTCAAATGTAGTGGACATTAGACTGACAGTTTTGTTTGTTTGTTTTGTTTTTTTAAATCAAGGAGGGAAAGCCAGCTTGCTATGTTCTTGGGACACAGTGTCTGGATTATGTGCATCATAATGCCTTGTAAACCCCAGCAGTGGATAAGCCAGACATGTTATTTAGCTACAGGAGAGTTAAAAGTGTGCACCAATTAAGCCTGTGGAAGAAAATTTAGTTTTTGAGAGAGATTTCTCCCTGTTGCTAAAGAAAAATTATTCTGACACTTGTTAAAATGGCAAGGAAGACATTTAGAACTATTGCAATAGGCACCAAGACTATCACTGTGGGGGTGAGAGATTGGCCTCAAGTTTTACTACAACAGAAACAGCTAGGATTTATAGCCAGCAAGAAGACTGAGGGGTCAGTGCACGGAAAATTACTAAGAGGTGACGTTAAGGGTAGGGGGTATTCTTGCTAAACTGACTTACAAGATTCTTGCTGAAGATAGGTGGGGATGATCAATTATCAAGGCTAGGGGATACTCTAAACTGACTTAGCAACATTCTTGGTAAAACTGGACTCAGCAGGCCTAAGACAGGGGCCCAAGGATGAGTTCTAGTTGAGAAGAGGGCTCAGACGAGCCTAGGTAAGTATGGTCAGGGAGAGGGCATCACCATCCCCTCTCCCCTTATGCTCTTTCATCCCCTGATTTAGTCAGATGTTACGAAATATCCAGATCTTCCTCCCATGTCAGAAATTTTCAAATAACTCAAGTCCTGCTTCTCCATTCATACCCTTCCTCTCCCTCCCTTGTCTACCACCATACCTTTCATCAATTATGAAGTCTGATGAGTTTTACTGCAGAATTTCTTGAATCTTTCCTCTGCTCCACATTCGCATTTCCACTGCTCTAGTTTAGGCTTTCATCCTTGCTCTTCAACATCAACTAAACTGGTTTTCCAGCCTGTAACTAACCTCTAACCCAGTCAGTCTCTTCTGTGCAACCACAGTAATCTTTTGAAAGTGCAAGTCCAGTCGTGCGTTCCCAAATTAAAAAGCTTTTCCTGGCACTACATCTTCACAGAATAAACCAAATGGAATGATAGGCTTTGACCCTGCTGACCTTCTAGACTTGACTTTCGCCAATTGCCTCTCACTCTCTATCCTCCAGCCATACCTGTACTTCCCCAGATACTCTGTTCCTTTTCATACTTAGTGCCTCGGTCATGCTGTTGGCTTAGCTCCCCTTCCACCTTATCCTCCTAAAGATCTGGTTGTCCTTCAGCCAGGAAAATCTTACCTCACTACTCATAGAATAAATCATTTCTTTTCACCTGTGCTCACTTCTCTTCTTGCCCTTGCAGCACAGTATTATAATTTATGTGTTTTTATGCCTGCCAGTTTCCTACAATCAAGAAGCGTAAGGTAAATTGTATTGTCTTGATCTAGCATAATATCCAACATATAGTAGACTCTCTAAAATTCTGTATTATTGAACTGATGTTTAGTTTCATTTACATTACTATTTTGATAAGTTAAAAATGGAAAACAAAACCCATTTCTGATTCTTGTGATGTTGGGCAGTTTTGAGAGAAAAGAGAATTATATCTAATTTCAAACAAATTCAGTAGTATGCAAAATTGGAGATTATCTTGTGTATAATAGCAGACTAATATCTTCAGGAAAACATCTATACTTGAAATCATGCTAAATATAGTAATTGTTCAACCCTGTATTCTTTGGAAGCTGGGTAAAAGAAACATCACATTGTTCCTCTGTCAGTTACTTGCTATGCTCATTCTATTTATAAGGTTTATTATTGATTTTTTAATCTATTTTAGCTCTTCTACATCCATAGTCACTCTTTTCTGGTCAGTTTTATATATTTTTTTAAAGAACTGCTAATGTCTATATTGCTCAAATAAAACCTAATGTTATAATCAAAATAAATTAAGCCATATTGGTACTAGATATTTCTCCAGATCACCTAAGGGAAGGATATGCCAGAAAACAATTCTAGAAAAATAATCCACCATGGTAGGCAGAAGAATGGCCTTCTAAAAAATGTCCATGCTCAAATCCTTAGAACCTGTGAATATGCTACATTACATGGCAAAAGGGACTTTTTGCAGTTGTAATTAAGGTTACAGATTTTAAGAAAAGAAAATCCTGGATTAACTCTGTAGGCCTAATCTAATCACATAAATCCTTAAAAGCAGTACACATGTGGCAAAGCAAAAGTCAGAGAGATTCAAGATGGTGAGAGGAACAATTTGACAAGGAATGCAGGTGGCCGTAGGGAACTAAGAGAGGCTCCTGGCTGACAGCCAGCAAGGAAACAGAGACCTCAGCCCCACAGCCACAAGGAATGGAATTCTGTTAACAACTTAAATGAACTTGAAAGCACATTCTTCCCCAGAGGTACCGGACAAAAGCTTAGGTCAGCTGATGCCTTGATTTGAGCTTTGTGAAATCTGAACAGAGGAACCAGCCAGCTCTTGCTGGACTTCTGACCTACAGAACTGTGACATAATTAAGTTGAAGTTTTTTTTTTTTCTTTTGAGACGGAATCTTGCTCTGTTGCCCAAGCTGGAGTGCGGTGTCGCAACCTCAGCGCATTGCAGCCTCTGCCCTCTGTGTTCCAGTAATTCTCCTGCCTCAGCCTCCTGGGTAGCTGAGATTACAGGTGCACGCCACCACGCCCAACTAATTTTTGTATTTGTAGTAGAGACTGAGTTTCACCGTGTTGGCCAGGCTGGTCTCGAACTCCTGACCCATGGTGATATCCCCGCTTCAGCCTCCCAAAGTGCTGGGATTACAGGCATGAGCCACTGTGCCTGGCCACATTTGAGTTGTTTTAAGCTACTAAATTTGTAGTGTTTTGTTTCAGTAGCTAAAGGAAATTAACATAATTACCTTTATATAGTTTGAAAACACAAAAGCAAGTATTTTCTGTTTTGATCCTTAGCACCAAAGCAGAACAATTATTTTTTTTTCTTTTCTTTTTTTTAATGTACTGCAAAACCACAATCAGAAGAAGAAAGAACAATGATTAATAGTAATGTGGCCAGGTGTGGTGGCTCACGCCTGTAATCCCAGCACTTTGGGAGGCCAAGACAGGCAGATCACCTAAGGTCAGGAGTTCCAGACCAGCCTGGGCAACATGGTAAAACCGTGTCTCTACTAAAAATACAAAAATTAGCTGGGCGTAGTGGTTGGTGCTGTAATTCCAGCTACTCAGGAGGCTGAGGCAGGTAAATTTTTTGAACCTGGGGGTGGAGGTTGCAGTGAGCCAAGATGGCACCATTGCACTCCAGCCTGGGTGACAGGGTGAGACTGTCTTAAAAAAAAAAAATTCAGTAACTATTTGGTGAGTGAACATTGAAATTACTGAATTTATTCATTCAACCATTATTTACTGAGTGTGTACTATGTGCCTGGCACCAAGCTATTTGCTGGTGGTAAAACATTGAAGCACTGTCACAGAACTCAAAATATAACCTTAGGTAATAATAATACTAATGTAGAAAGAGCACTAATGGAAACATTAACTGAGAATTATGAGTCTAGAGCAGGAATACCTACCCCAGCTTGTGGTGTCAGGAAGGAACTTCTGAGCCAAGTCTTAAGAGATGTTGCTAGCAAGACAGACAGCAGAAGTGGAGTGGTAAAAGTGGGAAGAGAATGGAGAGAGCTTTACAGAGAGAAGCGATGTTGTAATAAGAGGCAATAAGGCAGGAAAATACATAGTACATGAAGGGAACTATGTGTTCCATGTTGCTACTGGAAATGTAATATAAGGATTGGGTGAGAGCTGAAGCTGAACTTAGACCCGATCTGGGTGATCAGAACCACTGTCAGATTTTAAGGCAAAAGAGTAACATGGTTGTATTGAAGTTTTAAGTAGATTTTTTCGGTACCATGAGAGGGCAAGATTTGAAGGAGATAAGGAGCCCTGTTGTTGTCACACTATACTGTTTTCCTATTTAGCCTTTTAATAAAAATCATTCTTCCTCCACCTTAAAAACTACCTTAAAGAGTTTGCCTACGTGTACCTGCAGTCTCAGCCTGTTGATCAGGCTTGAGACCAGTTTCTCCAGCTTCCTGCTGGGACATCCCAGAGGAGCTAAACCATTGAGAAATAAACCAGTTATATATAAGGTGATTTTCTGGGTGAAGGAAGAATCATTTTATTAATAGACAGGTTATAGCTAAGGTTTTGGCACAAGAGTAACAACACAAAATTAAGATATTAAGGACACACAATTATATTTTCTTCAACTTTTGAATCTGAGTTAGATTTTACCTTTTACCTAATACTTTTGCTTATATCTATGACATCTCATACAGTTAAAAAGTCAAAGAAGTCTGAAAATAACGCCATATTCAATTGCATGTTAATTTATTTTCTTTTCTTTCTTCTACTTTTTTTTTTTTTTGAGCCAGAATCTCGCTCTGTTGCCCAGGCTGAAGTGCAGTGGGGCAATCTTGGCTCACCGCAACCTCTGCCTCCTGGGTTCAAGCAGTTCTCCTGCTTCAGCCACCCAAGTAGCTGGATTATAGGTGCCCACCATCACACCCGGCTAATTTTTGTATTTTTAGTAGAGACAGGGTTTCACCATGTTGGCCAGGCTGTTCTCAAACTCCTGATCTCAGGTGATTCACCTGCCTCGGCCTACCAAAGTGCTGGGATTACAGATGTGAGCCACTGCACACAGCCTCTTTTCCTTTTTTTTTTTGAGATGGAGTCTCGCTCTGTCACCAGGCTGGAGTGCAGTGATGTGATCTTGGCTCACTGCAACCTTTGTCGTCCGGGTTCAAGTGATTCTTCTGTACTCAGCCTCCCAAGTAGCTGGGGTTATAGGCACACACCACCACGCCCGGCTAATTTTTGTATTTTTAGTAGAGATGGGGTTTCACCAAGTTGGCCAGGCTGGTCTCGAGCTTTAATCTGCCCTCCTTGGCCGCCCAAAGTGCTGGGATTACAGGCACGAGCCACTGTGTCCCGCTGCATGTTATTGTCTTATGGGCAAGTATCAATGTTTGCATTGCTTAACTTCACACTTAAGGCAAGGTTGGAGTCCTGTCTGCCCTCACCATTTATTGGTTGTGACACTGTGGGCAAATAAGTTCCAGAAGCCTCCCTTTTTTCATTAGCAAAATTTTTCAGTATCCCAATTCAGTAATCTAAGGGCATTATGATCTATGGCCGGAGAATGAAATACTACCGATCAAACATCATGGTCAGACTACTCCAAACCCCTCAACAGGGCCCTAGTGTGAAACCAGCATCTCTCATAGAACCAATAGAATTTGTTTTGGAAGAAAAGGTTTTCATGGAAGGGGAAAAATACAGGGCAGGAAAACAAAAAGGCTAGGCAACACAGCAAGCAGATGAACACTGGTTGGAATGTGTAAATGAACCAGTGCCTGAATGCAACGGAACCAGCAGCACTTTTCCTTTAATGCCTTCTATAGTTCCCAAGAACTTAGAGATTTGTTGGGGACCAACAATGTTTGGAAACTGCAGTGGTGAGGATGAGCATGTCCTTTACGGTAGGCAATACTTAGATTCCAATTCTAAGCTTTGCACTTACTTGAAGAAATTATCCAACTTTCTTTTTTTTTTTTTTTTTTTGAGACAGATTCTCACTCTTGTTGCCCCGGCTGAAGTGCAGTGGCACAATCTCGGCTCACTGCAACCTCCACCTCCTGGGTTCAAGCCATTCTTCTGCCTCAGCCTCCCGAGTAGGTGGGACTACAGGCGTGCGCCACTACGCCTGGCTAATTTTTGTGTTTTTTAGTAGAAATGGGCTTTCACCATATTGGACAGGCTGGTCTCAAACTCCTGACGTCATGATCCGCCAGCCCCAGCCTCCCAAAGTGCTGAGATTAAAACTGTGTGCCACCACACCCAGCCAAATTACCCAACTTTTACGTTTCAATGCCAAAAGTTGAAAAAGATATTCTCTTTATGAGGACCTTTTCAAGGACATTTTGACCCAGTTTGAGACAGAATGCCTGTTTTTTAAAAGGCAGCAATACTTGCTTATTTTATATCTAAAATCATTCAAGTGTAGACGTTAGAGCCTTATGAATCAGAGTTATTTTTTGTCACTCCCAAAACAATAGTGAGCAAGACTCATAACTACTCTGAGTCTTATTTTTCTCATCCAGTAAATGGGCACACTAATACTCATAAGGTTTATGGAGGATTAAATGAAATAATATGTATAAGATGCCGAGTATTTATAAAAAATATTTCTTGTACACATTTAATGACCTGATCATTGCGGTAGTCTTTGAATATACATCAGTCAATAAAACAAATGTAGCCCTAACCCTCATGAACTACACAATTTTGTAAATGCACACAGAGGATAAATTTGGCTGATATTATTGGCATACCAATACTAAATTAATGGGGCTGAAAAGAAGTTCATAGTGTTTCCAGATATATTATTTGAAGTAACAGGCTAGCTTGAATCAATGTAGTAGGATGCTAAATTCAATTCAAAAGAAGTGGCATTTATTAGCCCAACTATATGCAAAACAGTGAGCTAGACATAGTTCCTGCCCTCAAAGGTTTGGTAGTCTTATAGAAGAGTCAGATGTCTACATTCACCATGGAACAAGGAAAAATGAAATGTGTTATGTAGCAGAAGAATCAACAAAGTACTGTGAGAATTCAGAGGAACAGTTGTTGATTCCAAATGGGGGTTAGAGATAGAGTTGCCAGCTTTAGCAAAGTAAACATTGCATGGAACATATTTATACTAAAAAAATTTTTTGTTGTTTATCTGAAACTTAAATTTAACTGGACATCTTGTATTTCATCTGGCCACCCTAATTAGAGAGCTGTTGGGTGCTGAAAAAGGCACATTTTATACTATTTTCTGTATTTAAAGAAATTGCTTCTCTAACTAACAAAAGACAAGAGTAGTAGGGCTATATAGATTTGACTGTATAGTCTGTATAGACTACATAGGTCATTATATTTACAGATATATATTTTTTCGAGGCGGAGTCTCACACTGTCGCCTGGGCTGGAATGCAGTGGCATGAGCTCTTGGCCTGTTACTGGGCTTTGGTGGAAACTGAACATTTGACTATGGGTCATAAAGTCACCATGCCACCCGAGCTGCCTTTCATGAACTGGGTGCTTTCTGACCCATCTAGCCATAAAGTGGTCGTGCACGGTAGTATTTCATCATCAAATGGAAGTGGTATATATGTGATCCGGCTTGAGCAGGTCCTGAAGGCACAAGTAAGTTACATGAGGAAGTGGCTCAAATGCCTGTGGTCTCCACTCCTGTCACCCTGCCTTCTGTCCCCCAGCCTGCACCAATGGCCTCATGGGGAGTTCCCTATGATCAGCTGATGGAGGAAGAGACTAAGGCCTGGTTCACAAATGGTTCTCCACGGTATTCAGGCACCACCTGAAAGTGGACAGCTGTAGCACTACAGCCTCTTTCTAGGACATCCTTTGAAGACAGCAGTGAAGAGAAATCTTCCCAGTGGGCAATACTTTGAGTACTGCACCTGGTTGTGTACTTTGCATGGAAGCAGAAATGGCCAGATGTGCGAGTATATACTGATTTATGGGCTGTAGCCAATGGTTTGGCTGGATGGTCAGGGACTAAAAAGAAACATGATTTAAAAATTGGTGACTCACACCTATTATCCCAGGACTTTGGGAGGCCAAGGTGGGTAGATTACCTGAGGTCAGGAGTTTGAGACCAGCCTGGCCAACAAGGTGAAACCCTGTCTCTACTAATAATACATAAAAATTGGAGGGGCATGGTGGCACACACCTGTAATCTCAGCTACTAGGGAGGCTGAGGCAGAAGGATTGCTTGAACCTGGGAGGCAGAGGTTGCAGTGAGCCAAAATTGCACCATTGCACTCCAGCCTGGGCAACAAGAGTGAAACTCTGTCTCCAAAAAAAAAAAAACATTGGTGACAAAGAAATTCGGGGAAGTATATGAGGATGGACCTCTCAGGGTGGTCAAAAACTGTGAAGATATTTGCATCCCATGTAAGTGCTCACCAACAGGTGACCTCAGCAGAGGAGGCGTTTAATAATCAAGTGGAGGCAGGGCGTGGTGGCTCATGCCTGTAATCTTAGCACTTTGGGAAGCTGAGGTGGGTGGATCACCTGAGGTCAGGAGTTCAAAACCACCCTGACCAACAAGGTGAAACCTCATCTCTATTTAAAAAATAAATAAATAAATAATCCGGTGGATAGGATGACCTGTTCTGTGGACACCACTCAGCCTCTTTCCCCAGCCACCTCTGTCATTGCCCAGTCAGCCTATGAACAAAGTGGCCATGGTGGCATGGGCTCAGCACCATGGACTGCCACCCACCAAAGCTGACCTGGCTATGGCCACTGTTGAGTGCCCAATTTGCCAGCAGCAGAGACCAACACTGAGCCCTTGATATGGCGCTGTTCCTCGGGGTAATCAGCCAGCTACCTGGTGGCAGGTTGATTATGATGGACCTCTTCCATCATGGAAAGGACAGAGGTTTAGACACTTACTCTGGATATGGGTTTGCCTTTCCTGCATGCAATACTTCTGCCAAGATACCATCTATGGACTCACAGAATGCCTTCTATATCCACCATCATGTTATTCCACACAGCATTGCTTCTGACCAAGGAACTCACTTTATGGCTACAAAAGTGTGGCAGTGCATTCATGCTCATGGAATTCATTGGTCTTACCATGTTCCTCATCATCCTGAAGCAGCTGGATTGATAGAACAGTGGAGTGACCTTTTGAAGTCACAATTACAATGCCAACTAGGTGACAGTCCTTTGCAGGGTAGGGCAAAGTTCTACAGAAGGCCATGTTTACTCTGAATCAGCGTGCAATATATGGTACTGTTTCTCCCTTAGCGAGGATTCTCAGGTCCAGGAATCAAGGGGTGGAAGTGGAAGAAGCAACACTCACCATTTGCTAGTGATCCACTAGCAAAATTCTTACTTCCCGTTACTGTGACATTATGTTCTGCTGGTCTAGAGGTCTTAGTTCCACAGGAAGGAATGCTGCCACCTGGAGACACAACAATTCCATTAAACTGAAAGTTAAGATTGCTACCTGGACACTTTGGGCTTCTCTTACCTTTAAGTCAACAGGCTAAGAAGGGAGTTACAGTGTCAGCTGGGTGACTGAGCTGGACTATCAAGATGAAATCCATCTACTACTCCACAATGGAGGTAAGGAAGAGTATGCGTGGAATACAGGGGATCCATTAGGGCATCTCTTGGTGTTACCATGCCCTTAACTAAGGCCAATGGGAAACCCAATCCAGGCAGGACTACAAATGGCCCAGACTCTTCAGGAATGAAGGCTTGGGTCACTCCACCAGGAAAAAAACCATGACCTGCTGAGGTGCTTGCTGCAGGCAAAGGGAATACAGAATGGGTAGTAGAAGAAGGTAGTCATCAATATCAGCTATGAACATGTGACCAGCTGCTGAACTGAGAACTGTAATTGTCATGAGTATTTCCTCCTTCTTTTGTTAAAAACATGTTTATGCATGTATACACTTGTACTAAGAAAATATCTTCATTTTATTTCATCTCTTCTTTATCATGGGACATAAGATTTATTGACTTCACATCAGCATTTAAGTATTGTTAACTTTATGCAATAGTATTTGGGTTGGGGATTGGTGTGTTTCTGGTTGCACAAAGAACGGTTGTATTATTTTCAGGGTAACTATGATCTTCTTATTGTCTTTATTTGAAGATTATGTGTTATCTCAGGAGATGTGTATGGGTTCAAGTTGACAAGGGGTGGACTTGTAGTTAATACTGTCAACATGATAGTATTGAAGGATGCAAAGTATTATTCTGGGTGTGTCTGTGAGTGTGTTGCCAAAACCCACACTTAATCTGGTGAGTACCATCTAATCAGCTGCCAGAGCGGCTAGAATATAAAGCAGGCAGAAAAACATGAAAAAACTAGACTGGCCTAGCCTCCCAGCCTACATCTTTCTCCCATGCCGGCCACTTCCTGCCCTGGAACATCAAACTCCAAGTTCTTCAGTTTTGGGACTCAGACTGGCTTTCCTTGCTCCTCAGCCTGCAGATGGCCTATTGTGGAACCTTGTGATCATGTGAGTTAATATTTAATAAGCTCTCTTTATATATATAGAGAGAGAGTTATCTTATTAGTTCTGTCCCTCTAGACAACCCTGACTAATACAAATGCCCATTACATATTTGTTGATAAGAAAATTAATTAATTAATTAATCCTCCAAGGTATGGGAGGGAGAAATAGGTTCCACAATGCATATGAATTGTCTACAATGTAGCTTTTGATCTATACATCTATAACCAAAAATAACAGTTTTTATTTTATTACATTTATTACATCACAATGTAAGTATAAGCCATAAATCAGTTTAGTCTGCTCAGTGAGTAAAATATATATTTTAGTAGTCTCAAGTGATAAGATAGCTTTTCTACTCATTTTCCGAATATGATTGCCAAATACAAGCCACTCTACTAATGACATAGACTTTTGTGTATTCTGAGAAATGAAATCTTTCTAACATGGTCATGAACTCATCTAGCCGTTTTTGTTTTTGTTTTTCTTTTTTGAGATGGAGTTTAACTCTTGTTACCCAGGCTGGAGTGCAATGGCACAATCTTGGCTTACTGCAACCTCTGCCTCCCAGATTCAAGCGATTCTCCTTCCTCAGCCTCCCAAGTAGCTGAGACTGAAGGCTCCTGCGACCACACCCAACTAATTTTTTGTATTTTTAGTAGAGATGGGGTTTCATCATGTTGGCCAGGCTGGTCTTAAACTGACTTCAGGTGCTCCCCCACCTCGGTCTCCCAAAGTGCTGGGATACAAGCATGAGCCACTGTGTCCAGTGCCATTAAATTTTAATTTATACACTATTTAGTATTTATAAGCCATTTTATTTATAAGTCTGCACTCTAGTTAATGACTTTTGTTAAGGCATTTGAAAAATACTTCAAAAATTGTTCTTTGGAGCTAAAAACAAGGCTGGAAGTTTAAGTTGCTCAAGTCAATTTCCAGTTCATCTGCTCTTTATTTTCTCTAGTAATCTGAACAATTTGACAACACCACTTTAGAGCTAAAATAAAAACCTAGCTTTATAGAAGCACGACATTCATTTAAGCCTTGTAATAATTTTTAATTTGCCCCAAGGAGATAAATGTTTCATGGCAAGTATTTTTATTTTTTTTTAAAAAATAAGAATGATCATTCCTTGAGCAGCAAAGGAATTAGTGAGTTTAGATATTGACTGTAATTTCTGTTGCTATACAATTATTCTGCATTAAAGAATTAAAAGGAAGATTAAAAACTCACAGTAGACACATTCAATTACTTCACGTATAATTTCCAATTAAATAAGTTCTAACAAAACCAAATTAGTTATTAGGCTTTTACCAAAAGTAAACTATGATCCAAGTTGTTTAAAAAGCATTAGAGACTTGATTAAATTTAGCATTCTTATGTATATCCTCACTTTTGTTGTTTTGCTTATGATTCTCTTGGTGAAAGCAGTTGCAAAGCTCAATTTTAAGTTGTGTGGGGCTCTGTATGTATCCAGTAAAAGGGTCTTTAATACAGCAGTAAGAATTCTCTCAAGAAGCAAATCCCCTGTTGCAGGTTCATTCAATCATAGAAATGCATTTCAAAGCATTCTGAAATCTGAGCCAACCCATTATGTTCACCAGCCAAAACCTTGCAGCTTAGCTCTTACGTTGCAACTCAAACATTTCCTTATGTGTGAAGATGTTTTGATTTTCTCTCCAAGATGACATTCAATAATCTGACAGTCCTGTTCATTGCAGCAGCTTGAACAAAAAAATAAGTCTGAATTGGCTGAAGATCAGGAAGAAAAAACTTAAATTGAAACAAATGTTTTGGCAAGAACTTTTATAGTTTTGGGGATTTGTGTTGCTATTCTGTCACCGTGGAGGGGATAACAAAGTTGCTTAGGATATATATTATGTAGCATGGTGGATTTGAGTGGCATTTTTCCAGTTTCTTTCCCAACTAATCTGTAATATCACAGATGTCTATAAGGCTAGATGGTAAAGATGTTTGCCTCCAGTTGTGTAATAGTCATGGCACTCAGGTTATCTTTTTCTGCCTAACAGTCCTGAAACTTAGTGATTGAAAAAAACAAACATTTTATTATATTTCACAATTTCCTTGGTCAGATATTTAGGCATGGCTTGTCATCTTCTGTTTCTTTTTTTGTTTGTTTGCTTTTGTTTTTGGAGATGAAGTTTCACTTTCACTTTTGTCACCCAGGCTGGAGTGTAAGGGTGCGATTTTGGCTTACTGTAACCTCTGCCTCCTGGGTTCAAGCGATTCTTCTGCCTCAGCCTCCTGAGTAGCTCAGATTATAGGCTTGTGCCACCACGCTTGGCTGATTTTTGTATTATTAGTAGAGATGGGGTTTCACCATATTGTCCAGGCTGGTCTCAAACTCCTGAGCTCAGGTGATCCACCTGCCTCAGCCTCCCAAAGTGCTGGGATTATAGGTGTGAGCCACTGCTCCTGGCCAAGCATCTTCTGTTTCATATGGCATTGACTGAAGTCACTTAGTGGCATTCAGCTGGCAGATGGGCTGGTCTGGATAATTCAAAATGGCTTCACTTATATAGCTGGTGCCTTGGTGGGAATGGCTAGAAGACTAGGCTGAAAACTATTGACTGGAGCACTATCACAGGGCTTCCAGAGCATAGTGAGCTCAGGGTTGTCTGACTTCTTACATGGCAAATTGCTTTCCCAAGAATGAGTGTTGCAAGAGGCCCAGGCAGAAGCTGCAAGGCTTTTTATGAGCTGGCTTTGGGAGCCCTAGAACATTAAGCAAGTCACTAAGGGCAGTCCAGATTCAAGAGAAGGGAAGAATAGGTTCTGCCCTCTATCTCTTGATGGAATATGGCATGCTTACCCAGGAAAAGGAGAAGTTGATGGTGATCATGTACCATCATGATGGTACTACAAACATGACAAGTAGGGACTGATGACAAGCAGTCTTATCACCAAATGATTACTTTCCAAAATAAAGTTTTCTTTAAAATGTTGCAATTTGTAGCAGCTGTGATCTTCAGTTTTTCATATCTAGTCTGAAATATCTCCTATATTTTTTATTGCTATACTAAATTGTTCCAGCCAAGTATATCCAAGACCTATGTGATCTGGATTTTCCTGGATTGGCCCTATTTTTCATCCCAGTGATAGTTTTGACTGTGTGGCACATAAAATTTTGTGGGATATTTTAGGTAAACATACACAGAGGTAAACACAATGTATTTCATATCAGAAGTTAACAGCAAATTATGCTAGGTTGAGCTAGGAAGTTATACAAGTCACCACTGGGACCTCATTTTCCCACATATAGAGGTGGGTAGGCCAGATGTGGTGGCTTATGCCTGTAAACCCAGCACTTTGGGAGGATGGGGCTGGCAGATCACTTGCAGTCAGGAGTTTGAGACCATCCTGGCCAACATGGTAAAACCTCATCTCTACTAAATATACACAAATTAGCCAGGTATGGTGGCACACACCTATAATTCCAGCTTCTTGGGAGGCTGAGGCAGGAGAGTCTCTGGAACCCAGGAAGCAGAGGTTGCAGTGAACCGAGATCACACCATTGCACTCCAGCCTGGGCAAGAGAGGGAGACTCAGTCTCAAAAAAAAGAGGGGGTGGTGCTAAAGATGCTACCTAACTCAGGAATCAGGGATCAATCAACAAGAATGAAAGAGAGGATGGGTGACATTAAAAATCTTATAGACATCAAAACTACAGTAAAATACTATGAACAACTATATATGCCAATAAATTTGACAACTTAGATGAAATGGATAGCCTTTGAAAAATACAACTTACCAAAACGAACACAAGATGAAAAAGAAAATCTGAATAATCTTCTTTTTTCTATTAAAGTAATTGCATTTGTTTTCAAAATATTTTCCATCGAGAAAGCTCTACGCCTAAGTGATTTTCCTCATGAAGTCTACTAAACATTTAAGGAAGAAAAGGAGACAATTAATGGTCCAAACTATCAATAATCTTCTAAATAAAGAAAAACATTGGGCTGGGCACGGTGTCCTGTGCCTGTAATCTCAGCACTTTGGGAGGCTGAGGTGGGTGGATCACTTGAGGCCAGGAGTTCAAGACCAGTCTGTCCAACATGGTGAAACCCTATCTCTACTAAAAATACAAAAATCAGCTGGGCATGGTGGCAGGTGCCTGTAATCCCAGCTATTTGGGAGGCTGAGGCAGGAGAATCACTTGAACCCAGGAGGTGGAGGTTGCAGCAAGTCCAGATCGTGCCACCACACTCCTTCCTGGGAGCAGAGTAAGACTCCATTTAAAAAACAACTACAAAAGAAAAAAAAAAGAAAAAAAAGGACATTGATATAGAATAGGTAAACAACAACAAGGCGGGGGGAGGGGGGAGGTAAAAAGCGCTTATAAAACAAACTCTCCATAGATTCTCTTTAGTAATTAATTATTTTTGAGATTTGAGACAGGGCCGCACTCTGTCACCCAGGCTGGAGTAGCAGAGGCGCAATCTCAGCTCACTACAATCTCCACCTCCTGGGCTCAAGCAATTCTCCTGCCTCAGCCTCCTGAATAGTTGGGGCTACAGCAGCACATCACCATGCCCAGCTATTTTTTGTAATTTTTTGTATAGATGGGGTTTCACCATGTTGCCCAGGATGGTCTTGAAGTCCTGGGCTCAATTAATCCATTCACCTAGGTTTCTCAAAGTGTTGGGATTACAGGCACGAGCCACCACCCAGCCTAGATTCTCTGTAAATTCCACACTTGAAATGCAGTAAAGCAAGTTTAGAAGGAAGAGACAATCAGAGGAAACTAGCTAGAGATATTTCAGAAAAAAAAATTCAAATTATATTTAGTTTCATTTTTGTCTTATTTAGAGAAATATAGATTGCCATAGTTTATGTCGAATTTGAGTCTACAATTTTAAGAATAGACACACTGCCAAGAATGACAAAAACAGTTGAATTGCTCTATAAAATGAATTGATATAAGATTTAGAAATACCAGTAAATGAAGCATAGAATTAGTCATGTTATTATGTAGTGTTAAGAAAGTCTATATTGTGTTTAAAGTGTAGTGAAAGTGACTTTTCATGTCTAATAGATTAGTATAGTTCCCAGAACAATTATAAACGGCAAATTTGTGTTATTTTGAGGGTGTTGGCAGCAAACATTCCATGGCATTAAGATACAATGGCAGCTTCTCTCTAAGACTCAAGTGAAACTTAATTTGCTCTCAATTCCATTGTGAACATTGTGACTAACTGAAATATTTACAAATGCTTTTAGAGATGTATCTTTAAAGATATAGAATAAATTTAGGTAGAGCTTTAGCTTCATAGAATAAAATCCTAATCAAGAGATAAGTCATTCAAGATGAAGATAGTAGTCTAGAAAAATATCTATTTAAAAAAATATCAAAGGCTTAACTTAACAATTCAATTTAGAATTTAGATAATTCCAACATAAGCAAGATTTAGGAGTGGCTGATAAATCACCTTTTGTACTGCTGAGTTATTAAATTTTTGAGTTTCATAGATTTATTTGTTAATCATTCTATATATTGCAATTGAAAATAGGAGTCTTAGAGTCACTATTTTGTGACTTTCTGAGTGGGATCTCAAATTGAAAATAGTGATATGTGTATTTTTAACCATCTTAAGTTTCTCTTCTCTCATTTAAGTCTTATCTTTTCTAATTTTCCCATCTCCTTTGAGATTGTAATTTCTATGATTTCCCCTCAGTTTGCTGTTCAAATTAGCAGAGTTGAGATACACAGTAGGGCAAAAGAGCCAGAACAGAGTTAGCAACAGGTTTTGAGACTGAGCAATTTAAAGTTCCTGATAACATTCTACAGTATTTATTAAATAGTAAATAGATCTAAGCATTTATTAAATAGCATTAAATAGATCTCAGCATGATGCAGTTCACTTTATCAACCATCCATCAATCAGGTAAGACGACAAGAGACAGCATATTATTATCCTGTTTTTCTGTAACACATTGAGGGCCTGCTAGGTGCCAAAAACAAGTAAATTTTGGCCTCCACCTCTTAGGAACTTGCAGTGCAGTAACAGAGACTGATACATAAAGAGGCAATTACAGAAAAATGTGATTTAGTTATAAAAATGAATCGAATGTGTTCAGACAAGAGGCATAAACAACCAACTGGTGTGTGCACCTGGAAAAGGTGATATTCGAACTGGTTCTGCAGTGATATATAGGACCCTTACCCACACAGCTGCCCTTGAAAAGTTCTGGTTTCAGTTTTGCTCCAGATTAATAACAACAACAACAACAACAAAAATAGGAAGAGGAAGAGGAAAGGGAGAAGGAAGAAGAGAAGGAGATGATGGAGAAGGAGGAATTTGTGAGACCATTTTATCTAAGTTTGGAGGCAATTTTTCCCGTATCAAGAATTACTGTTTAAAACCACGGTGCACCATTCTCTCTCTTTTTTTTTTTTTTTTTTTTTTGAGACAAACTCACACTGTCACCCAGGCTGGAGTGCAATGGTGTGATCTCAGCTCACTGCAACCTCTGCCTCCCAGATTCAAGCGATTCTCCTGCCTCAGCCTCCCAAGTAGCTGGGATTAGAGGCACCCACCAGTGTGCCTGGCTATTTTATATATATATATATTTTTAGTAGAGATGGGGTTTCACCATCTTGGCCAGGCTGGTCTCAAACTCCTGACCTCGTGATCCACCCGCCTCAGCCTCCCAAAGTGCTGGGATTACAGGCATGAGCCACTGCGCCTGGCCCTCTATTCTTAATAGTGCTGTCTCCTCACTCAGTATTTTGCTATTGCTAAGGAATGAGCAGTTTAACTTTGTATGACTTGAGCTGATGTTGCCTATTGTTTATTAAAAAGCTTTGTTTACAGTACTCTTCAGAAGTACATTTCTGTGGTGATACTCAGTAATGTGCTTCTGCCTACTCACTAGATTATGTTACCAGTGCAGACCAGATGTTTCAGTCTCACTTGCACTGGTAATGTAAGGGATCCCAGATGGATCCCAGCTCTATGCCACTCCCATATTATTGGAACATAGTTTGCCCTTTGTGTTTTATCATTTCCCAAATTAAGGAGACCATCTAGGTGGACTGGAAGTTGATATGCTGAAGGGTGTTTCAAAGCACCCAGTTTTAACAGGGCAAAACCAGTATTTCTTAAACATATTATTTAATGTTCCAAAAAAGGAATAGACATTTCTTATTTAATGACTTTCTGGGGATTGTTTGAACAATTTGTATAGTGTCCTTTATCTGTCCCTCTTCACTCCCTCAAAAATTCCTTCTCATCTTTTAATACCACACTGATGAACAGATTAACTTATTTTTCATCCATGGTTCAGGTTCATTCTAGTTTCATGCCAGTGAATTCATTTTCACTTAAACTAACCAAGGTTGCAAGCTCAATGAAATTAACCTAATTTCACATTTATAATATTCTAGTTCATTGAGCATATTTAAACACCACACATCTTTATTAATGGAAAACATGAACCATGCACTGAATAAAACTAAAGGTTAGGTTCTCTCTGAAATTAGCTCCTGCTCTGTTGCTTCTCATTTTGAATTTTATTTCCATAACCAAAAGCAAGAATTGAGCTTACATATTATTTTCCAGTGATCCAAAAGAACACTTACTTAATTCCTAAATTTATTTTCTGATATTCTATATAGTAATTTGAACATTAAAAGTTATTTTCCATAAAACTATGAGGCAGTGCTGGTCTAAGATTTTTAAGAATTCTGTGTACAGTTTATCAGGCCTGCTTTTATATCTGGAACGATTTTTCTTAGTCCTAGTTCTATTCCTGATTAATTAAAATCACATAGTTGAGCTGGTGTTTGTGTATTAAAATCTATCTAGAATAGTTGATTTTCCATTTATATGTTTCAGGGTTTTTAGATAATAAAATATGTAAAGAGCTTTTTGTTACTCTAAAGTATGGCACAAGGTGAGATGAAAGATATTATTGCCCTGAGCAGTGGTGTTAAAATTTTGAGGGGTAATTTATCCCTTTCTTAATCTTAATAGAAACTGTGAGCTCTCTTTCCAGAAAAATGCCTATGCACATGACATTTTGCATTAAGTTTTAGAAATTCAATGACCCTCTAAAGGCCTCCCATGGTCCAGTCCCCAACCCTGGAGGGAATGCTACTGCACCTTTTCTAGGTACTGGTTATAACATGCCAGGAGAGATGTAAAGTAGCATTATTTACACTACAAGTTAATAATTTAACAGGGCCTGCCTGAATAATGGGACAATAATATACTCATGGAGCTACAAATTGGTTAATTTATATGCCGACTGTCTGAATGTGGTGCCAGAATTAGAACCAGCAAAATAGTTCCTGAAATATGGCTTAGTAGGTGCTATTGTTCACCTGACAAACATTTATGGAGCTCTGACTTCATACTAGGAATTGTGCTATACAATGAAGCTAAAAAGCTCATTAAAAAAGCTTATACTGTGGGGAGGAAAAAAGCAATAATGACACTGGATAATAGAAATTATATTAGGATTAAGTAAAAGGAGCGAACAGACTAAATATGAAGGTCATCTGGAAGGGCAAATGAAGGCTTTCTAGATAAAATAACAAATAGGTCAGTCCTTGTATTAGTCTGTTCTCAAGCTGCTAATAAAGACATAATCCAAGACTGGGTAATTTATAAAGGAAAGAGGTTTAATTGACTCACAGTTGCACATGGCTAGGGAGGCCTCACAATCATGACTGAAGGCAAATGAGGAGCAAAGTCACATCTTACATGGCAGCAGGCAAGAGAGATTGTTTAGGGGAAACTCCCCTTTATAAAGCCATCAGATTTTGTGAGACTTATTCATTATCATGACAACAGCATGGGAAAGACCTGCCCCCAAAATTCAATTACCTCCCACTAGTCCGTCCTATGACACATGGGAATTATGGGAGCTACAATTCAAGATGAGATTTGGGTAGGGACACAGCCAAACCGTATCAGTCCTGAAGGATGAATAGGAGTGAGCCCATAGCTCTTGCATATATGCTTAAAAACCCAGTGTTCTACAAGCCTTGTTACAAAACAAAAACAAAATCAAAACCCTGCAGTCCTAGTTCATTTTCTGCTCCCCAGAGTCAACCCCCTTCTAATGATGTATGCAGATTCTTAGTGTATTTACCTATATTTCTCAAAATAACATGATTAATTTATATTTTTAAAGTTTTGCATATAAGCACTATCTTTTGACATTCCACTATGGTTGATGAAGATTTGCTCTGTTTAATTATCTTTTCATTCTACCCCTTGCTTCTGACCCAACCACAAACATGAGCATACATACACACATACACACACGCACACACACACACACACACACCCACCCCATGTTACCTTCTATCTTCCCAATATACTTATATTCTGTAAGTGGTTATATTGTATTTACATTATTTTGACCATGTAAATGCAGTTATCTACTAAGATATGACAGTTTGATCTTCCATGCACATTTCATGTCAATATTAGTCTGGATTCTTTGCAAAGTTTTCTCTGTGCTTTATCATTAATTTAATCCTAAATTCTACCCTAGATGAGTGAGTTTCCTCTCCAGATATTCAACACATTAGTTAATCTAACAATTTTCATCTTTGGAAGAATTTTATGTTTTTTTTTTTTGAAGAACTCGATGTTTCTGAGCCTCCAGACCTACTATCATTTGGACTGGTGGCTCTCTGGGCAACATAGCCCAGCTGTTGTATTGGGGACCTTCCTTCACCATGAACTTGGAATTTGTTTTGCTTCTTTCTCGATTTGAATTTCGGTTTTCCTATTTTCATCTCTAGATCAACTGAATAATAAACTCTCATCTAGGCAATCATTCCAGAAAATAAACAATTATTTTTATTTTCTTTTATGGCCTTATTTCCCTAGAATAGGTTTTCCAACAGCTTCCTTAGAAAGGGTACAGAGGAGGCAATTTTTTGAGACTTTGGATATACAGAATTAATTCTACCTGGAAATGATTTTCCTTCGGAATTTTCAGATTATTAATCTTTTTACTTCTTGCTTCCAGTGTAGCTACTAAGAAGTTTGAAGCTATTCTTGATCCTTTGTGTCTTTTTTTCTTCTTGCTGAAGGTCTTTAAAATCTTCTGTTTATATCTATAGTTCTGACTTTAAAAAATAATGGTAAGTACCTGTTTTTACCCATTGTTCTCAGGACATAATGTATCATTCCATCTGGAAATACATATTCAGGTCCAGAAAAAAATTCTTGCATTATATCTTTTACTATTTTATTTGTTCAATTTTTTTTTCTGTTACAATTTTTTTAAATGCCCATTATGTGGATATTGAAGTCTCCTGGATGTATTGGATTTCTAGGACTAATGTAACAAAATATGACAGCCTGTGTGGCTTAAACAACAGAAATTTATTTTCACAGTTATGACATCAAGCTATCAGTAGGTTTCTCCAAAGGCCTCTCTCCCTGTATTACAGATGGCTACTTTCTCACTGTGTCCTCACATGGTCTTCCTAGGATGCTCTTGCATCCCTAGTGTCTCTTTGTGCGTCCAAATTTTGTCTTCTAATATGGACATAAGTTGGCTAGCAGTAGGGCTCACTCTAATGGCCTCATTTTAACCTAATCTCTCTTTAAAGGCCCTGTCTCCAAATAGAGTCGAGTACTGAGGTACTGGGCTTTAGGGCTTCAACACATGACTTTTAGGGGACACAATTCTTATTTGGGTCTCTTCGTATCTGTTGGCTTTTTTGTTCTCCTTTTTGGGAGATTCCTTCAACTTTAATCTTCTAACTCACCTATTAACTTTTCATTTATAATATATTTTAAATTACTCAAGATTTTTATGTTTTTATAATATTCCTTTTCTAAAATGTATCATGTTTTTGTTTTCAGAAGTGCAATATAGCCTTTGCTCAGAAAGAACATTAACTATAGTTCGGTTCTTTCCCTTAAGTTTTCTTATGACTATATAATCTGTTTCCTCTAAGTTGCTGCTTTTTACTTATTTATTTGGGCCATGCTATGGTCTAGATGTGCCTTCCAAAATCGTTTATTGGAAACTTCATTGCCAGTGCAACAGTGTTGGGAGGTGGCACCTTTTGGAAAGTGTTTAGGTCATGAGAGCTCTGCCATCATGAATGAGTTAATGTCACTATATAAGGGGCTTGCAAGAATGTGTTCCCTCTCTTTCACTTGTCTGCCATATGAGGACACAACGTTCATCCTCTCGCGCTCTTCTTCCATATAAGGATGCAGCAAGAAGGCCCTCATCAAATGCTGGTGCCTTAATTTTGGACTTCTCAGCCTTCAGAGAAACGTTTTTCTTTAAAAATTACCCAGTGTCAGGTATTCTATTATAGCAGTAGAAAATGGACTAAGACAGCACATCTTTATTATTAATTGCTCTCAACTGTCTGTTGACGATCAGTGGACAGAAAATTTAGAAGCCGATGAAAAACTCTGTACCTATGGATGAGTCTTGCCCTAAGTTTCACTGTAGAGCAATGATTCTCAACTTTTGCTGTTCATTAGAATCACCTGGTAAACTTAAAAAAATATAGATGCTCAGGATTTAAACCAGATCAATTGAATCGGATTCTCTGAGAGTGGAGCCCAAGCCAGGAAAACCTTCTAAAACTTCCCAAAACTTCCCAGGTGATTTTAATGCATAGTGAGTGTTGAGAATCACTGTTGCTGAGTGACTTAGCTGGACCCAGTTGGAGTCCCCTTCCTGATGTAAAATATTTTTGTTCTTTTCTCTTTGAGCTTGTCAAATTCCCCACAGAAGACACCTTTAGTCTTATGCCTCGAGGGTATAAACTTGGTTGCTAGAGTTCTGGGAACTGAGTATGTGATAGAGGCTCGGTGAGGTGGGGGCTGGAGCTCATCATTCCATATATACACTTTCACTTAATCTTTGTTTTCAGTATAATGCCCCTGCCCAGCTAGAGACCCTCTGCTTTAATCTCTTTAGAGAATAAACTTCCAATCTTTTGCCAGGTAAGGAGCAAAACACCTACCAAACTGTGTGGGATGACTACTGCTTCTTAATAAATCTGAACCAATCCTCTTTTTATAACATGCCTTAAGCACCCCCAACTCCCCAGTTCCAGAGGTATCTGTTGATTTCAATTACTAAGTCTCTTAGGTTCTGTAATAATAATTGAGTTTTCTTGTTAGCTTTCCTTCTTGTTGACTTAGGAATCTCAGGACCACAAAGACAGCTACTACTCATACATCTACTTTCCAGCTTCCAAAATGTTGTTGTGTTTGCTTCCTCTTTCACTTTGCACTAGTGGGTTTTACCTTTTAAAAATATCTTTTAGGCCAGGCAAGGTGGCTCACGCCTGTAATCCCAGCACTTTGGCAGGCTAAGGGGGGTGGATCACCTGAGGTCAGGAGTTCGAGACCAGCCTGGCCAACATGGTGAAACCCTGTCTCTACTAAAAATACAAAAATTAGCTGGGTGTTGTGGTGCACACCTGTAATACCAGCTACTTGGGAGGCTGACGCAGGAGAATTGCTTGAACCCAGGAGGCAGAGGTTGCAGTGAGCTGAGATCGTGCCACTGCAGTCCAGCTTGGGTGTCAGAGCAAGATTTCATCCCCCCCCACCACCAAAAAATATCTTTATAGTTGTTATCAGTTGAGAGAAAAGCTAAAAATGTATATGTTGCATTTGCTATCTTAAATGGCAAATTATACAAACTCTTTATACATAAAATAATACTTTATCATATTCTAGCTTGTACATATCTTTCTGTGTTGCAGGAGAGTTGGAGAAAAATAAAACACTGGCAGTGGCATAAAAAATAGACCTAGTTGAAATAAATGAAGAGGCATTCCAATCAGGAATGGAGCCACTAATTTTCTAAGGCTGTTTCTTAAAATGTGGTCCAAGAACCACATACAATACTATTACCTGACACTTATTAAAATGCAGCAAGGTTTCTTCCTAGGTCTACTAAATTACAATGTCTTCAGTTGAGGCCCTTGATGCTGCTCCCTTAAAAATTTTTTTTTAATAGATGGGGTCTTGCTAGTTGCCCAGGCTGGTATCAAACTTCTGGCCTCAAGTGATCCTCTTGCCTTGGCCTCCCAAAGTGCTAGCATTATAGGCACTGAGCCAATGTGCCTGGCTGATGCTGCTCTTAAGAGCTCTGTCCTACAGCTCCGTCTCTGGTTCTTAACTTAGCAAAAGGCCCTCCATAAACCAGCATAACCGTAATTGCACTTCTAGTGCTCCCTACATTTTGCCTAATTCTGTCCAGGAACATTTTTATTTGTACTTACTCTTTGGAACTCCATTTTTCTTTCCATGGATTTGAAATTTTTAACTTGTTTCCTATGATTAAACTGAATTGTGACTGAATTGTAAGAACTTCAGTTTCCTTTTGCTCATATCCAGAACATAGGTACCAGTTCCTGAAAATGCAGTCAAGAACAAAATCCAGGGGGTGCTGTGCTCAGACATACTGCAGTTTGACAGAGGTAAGCTGCTACTCATAGAAGTGGCAGAGAACCTTGCAGAGGATGGCCAGAAGCTTCTTCCCTGAAAACAAGAGGGCATATTTCCATTCTCTTCCAAGCCCTGCAGAATTCCAGCCTGCCCATCTACCTCTAACTGCCATCTCTCTAGTTGCCACCGAGTGACCATGAAATAGAAATATTCATGTAATTGATGGCAAAGGAGACAGAATTTGCAGCCTTTTCAACCATGACATATCCTATATTTTGAATGTGTCCTTCAAAGAGCATGTATTGGAAACAATCCTCAATAAAGGCAGAATGAATGGATTAATGATGCTATTTCAAGAGTAGGTTCATTATAAAAGGGTGAGTTTGGCCCCCTAACTCTCCCTATCTTTGCCATTCTGCCACGGAATGAGGCAGCAAGAAAGTCCTATCAGATGCCAGTGCCTTCATCTTGGACTTTCTAGCCCCTACAACTGCGGAAAAATCAATTTCTATTCTTTATAAATTAGCCAGTCTCAGGTATTTTGCTACAGCAGCATAAATTGGATGAAGACAACATGTGATGTGTATTTATAGTGGTCTTTATATGCTTTTCTCTTAATAAAACATTGGGAATTAATGCATGCAAAAAGGGTAGAACTTCTTCATTGATTAGAGTAGGTTTTTTGAGATGGGTTGGGTTGAGAGTGATGTGGGTAAGATAGGAGACACCAAGATAAAGGGTGGGAGGCCTGACATAACTAACAGAGTTGAGAGTTTAAACTTATTGCAGATTCACTTTAGGCAATTCCAGGTCAATCTCTATCTAGAGAAATTAGATTAGAAATACTGTCAAAAATATCATGGACATTAATAACACTTTAATATGTTAAGTTTGTTACATTACTAGTATCCAGAGAGGAAAGAAATGACCATGGTAAGCAATTTCAGTGCCATATTATATATAGACCTTTAAGTAGCCTCATTTATCTGCATCATCTGCCCATCTATCTAGTCTGTTTCTCTGAAGTGTACTGTCACTTTTTCATTTGTGACTCATAGAAATCATCTTTTCCTTTTTATTTTCATATCTAACTTCCTTATTCTTGGCTACTATTGTCTGTTTCTAGTGTATGTCCAACCTCTTAACACCTTCCTTTTGCTTTTTCGTTGTATGTATCAAGACAAAGGGAAAGATTTAAAAAACAATAAATTGTACTGACTATTCCAGATTTGAAACATGATCAAAATCCATTTTGTGTTTAGCCATAAATTTTCCAGGCCTTATTTACACCTCTAATCCACAGACACAGTCATTAATCACTTAAAAATTTTCATTATAGAGCCTAATTGACTGTTGTTATATATAATACTGGCTTTTGCACTATTAAAATATGCCTACCTAGGTTAGAGAGCTAATATGCTAGTTAGTGACCATTAAAAATGGTCAAACCCATTAATTACTTACAAACAATGATTTTTTTTTTTTGAGGCAAAGTTTAGCTCCTGTTGCCTAAGCTGAAGTGCAATGGCATGATCTTGGCTCACTGCAACCTCTGCCTCCTGGGTTTCAGTGATTCTCCTGCCTCAGCCTCCTGAGTAGCTGGAATTACAGGTGCCTGCCACCACACCCAACTAATTTTTTGTATTTTAAGTAGAGACAGGGTTTCACCACGTTGTCCAGGCTAGTCTCAAACTCCTGATGTCAGGCAATCCACCCACCTCAGCCTCCCAAAGTGCTGGGATTACAGGCGTAAGCAACTGTACCCAGTCCCAAACAACAGATTTTTAATATTTTCTTTCAAAGGAAAAAGACAGCATAAACTTTAATGTTGTATTAGTCTGTTCTCCTGCTGTTATAAAGAACTACCAAGACTGAGTAATTTCTGAAGACAAGAGGTTTAACTGACTCAGTTCCACAGTTTGTATAGAAAGCATGGTTGGAAAGGCCTCAGGAAACCTACAATCATGGTGGAAGGGTAAAGAGAAAGCAAGCACCTTCTTCTTTTCTTTCTTTAAGACAGAGTCTCACTCAGTCACCCCGGCTGGAGTGCAGGGGCATGACCTCAACTCACTCTAACCTCCGCCTCCCAGGTTGAAGCAATTCTCCTGCCTCAGCCTCCTGAGTAGTTGGTATTACAGGTATGCACCACCATGCCTGGCTAATTTTTGTATTTTTAGTAGAGACAGGGTTTCACCATGTTGGCCAGGCTAGTCTCAAACTCCTGGCCTCAGGTAATCCGCCTGCCTCAGCCTCCCAAACTGCTGGGATTACAGGTATGGGCCACTGTGCCTGGCCCAAGCACATTCTCCAAATGGCAAGGCAGGAGAGAAAGAAAGAAGGAAGAAGTGCAACACACTTTTACACAACTAAATCTCATGAAAACTAATTCACTATCATGAGAACAGAAAGAGGAAAGTCTATCCCCATGATTCAAACAACTCCCACCAGGCCCCTCCTCTCACACATGGGGATTACAATTTGAGATGAGTTTTGAGTGGGAACACAGAACCAAACCATATCATTATGCCCCTTGCCCCTCCCAAATCTCATGGTCTTATCACGTTTCAAGACACAGTCATGCCTTCCCAACAGTCCCCCAAAGTCATAACTCATTCCAGCATTAACTCAAAAGTCCAAGTCCAAAGTCTCATCTGAGACAAGGCGAGTCCCTTCTGCCTATGCGCCTGTAACATCAAAAACAAGTTATTTACTTCCAAGATACAATGGGGGGTACAGCCATTGGGTAAATGCTCCCATTCCAAAAGGGAGAAATTGGCCCAAACAAAGGGGATACAGGCACCGTGCAAGTCCAAAACCATGTAGGGCAGTCATTAAATGTCAAAGCTCTGAAATGATCTCCTTTGACTCCATGTCTCATATCCAAGGCATGCTGATGCAAGAGGTGGGCTCCCAAGGCCTTGGGCAGTGCTGCCCCTGTGGCTCCACAGGGTACAGCACCTGCAGCTGCTTTCACGGGCTGGAGTTGAGTGCTTGCAGCTTTTCCACGTGCAAGGGGCAAGCTGTCAGTGGAGCTACCATTCTGGGGCTAGAGGATAGTGGCCCTCTTCTCACAGCTCCACCAGGCAGTTCCCCAGTAGGGACTCTGTGTGGGGGCTCCAACCCCTCATTTTCACTCTGCACTGCCCTAGTAGACATTCTCCATATGGGCTCTGCCCCTGCAGCAGACTTCTGCCTGGACATTCAGGCATTTCCATACATGCTCTGAAATCTAGGTGGAGGTCTTCAAACCTCAACTCTTGCCTTTTGCACACCCACAGTCCCAACACCACATGGAAGCTACCAAGGCTTGGGGCTTGCACCCTCTGAAGCAACAGCCTGAGCTGTACTTTGGCCCCTTTTAGCCATGGCTGGAGCTGGAGTTGGACCAGCTGGGATGTAGGGTGCCATGTCCCGAGGCTGCACAGAGAAGCAGGGCCCTTGACTTGTCCCATGAAACCAATTTTGTGCCCTGAGCCTCCAGGCCTGTGACAGGAGGGGCTGCCACGTAAGTGTCTGAAATGACTTGGAAGCCTTTTCCCCATTGTTTGGCCATTAACATTTGGTTCTTCTTTACAAATGTAAATTTCTGCAGCCTTCAATTCCTTCCCAGACAATGGGTTTTTCTTTTCTACCACATGTTCAGGTTGCAAATTTTCCAAACTTTTATGCCTTGCTTCCCTTTTAAATACTAAGTTCTAGTTTCAAGTAATCTCTTTGTTCATGTATATGAGTTTATGCTCTTAGAAGCAGACAGGTCACATTTTGAATGCTTTGCTGCTTAGAAATTTCTTGTGCCAGATACCCTAACCCATCTCTCTCAAGTTCAATGTTCGACAGATCCCTAGAGCAGGGGGATAATGTCATCAGTCTCTTTGCTAAAGCATAGCAAGAGTGACCTTTACCCCAGTTCACAATAAATTCCTCATCTCCATCTGAGACTTCCTCAGCCTGGAGTTCACTGTCCATATGACTATCAGTATTTTGGTTACAACCAATTAAGTCTCTAGGAAGTTCTAAACCTTTCCTTATCTTCCTATCTTCATCTGAACCCTCCAAACTGTTCCAACCTCTGCCCTTTACCCGGTTCCAAAGCTGCTTCCACATTTTTGCATATCTTTATAGCAATAACCTACTCCTGGTACTGATTTTCTGTATTAGTCTGTTCTTACACTGCTATAAAGAACTACTAAGACTGGTAAATTTCTGAAGAAAAGAAGTTTAATTGACTCACAGTTCCATGGGCTGCACAGGAAGCATGGCTGAGAAAGCCTCAGGAAACTTACAATAATGGTGGAAGGCAGAAGGGGAAGCAAGAGCCTTCTTCACTTGGTGGAGTGGGAGAGAGTGAGAAAAGCAGCAAGTGCTACACACTTGTAAACAGCCACATCTTGCGGAAACTTGTTCACTATCATGAGAATAGCAGGGGAAAGTCTGCCCTCATGATTCAGTCACTTCCCACCATACCCTGCTTTCAACGTATGGGGCTTACAATATGGCATGAGATTTGGGTGGAGACAGAGTCAAACCACATCAAATGCCTAAAATGAAAATCATATTTAAGTACTTCTAAGGACAAAATCCATGTCATTTTCAACCTAGCACATCTTGAAAAATCCACTTTGTTGATCAATAAAACTTTCCTGCCCGTTTAAGGGCCACTTGTAGATAGTTTTATGTACATTTTTTCTAATTTTTTAATCTTATATTTTCTCTTAAATATTAAATAATGCAATCTCTATTTCAAATATATAGAAATGCCTAAATGTGTGTTTATTGATATAGCATATCCGTGTGGTTACCAGAAAATGAAAAGTAGTTTTAATATTTTTATCCTCTCAGGTAATATATTATTAAAAAGTAAAGGGAATAAGATGTTAAGAATTCACCCAACATATTTTGCTTGCTTATGATAAATTGTTAAAATATAGTTTAAAAGACATCTGTAAGAACATTAAAAATACATTTAAGATCTGTCAGTTCCATTTGCTATAGTGAAATATTCATCATGTTTCTATTACCTGAATGTACGCTATCAAGGCCTTCTGAAATGTTATGTAATGCCAATAAAAATACGGTTCTGTATCACAATGCTTAAAGAGGGAACAAAACACAGATAAACACAGTCATGGATGGAAAAGTTAACAGTTTGGTAAAAGTTAGAGCATAGATACACGAGATTTAGTCAACACTACAGCCAAAATCTCTGGGATGCAGGGCAGCCTAGAGACCCTTGACATAGAGTGTGGGAGCTAGAGGAAGTCAAAGACAGAGAATGAAAGTCTGAATAGGAATGTTTGCTTTAGAGAATGACTTCTTTTTAGTATGAAAATATGAGAGTGTTTATTTTTTTATTACTACAGAAGCTGTAGTCTCTGTTGAGAGAGGAAATAAGTGAATACATTCACTAGTAATGCAGGAGAACAAACGGTCACCATATTTAATTAGACATTGCATACAGTTTATATATATATATACCACAAATACTATTAAAAACCTGAACCTTGGAACCAAACAACTGATGTGCTAACAGATTAATGATGGACTGTTCCTTGTCCTTAAGGTTTCTAAGAAACAGATTGTGAATGAAGTGAGATTACTATTTGTATTAGTCCATTCTCACACTGCTATAAAGAAATACCTGACCCTGGGTAATTTATAAAGGAAAAAAGGTATAATTGGTTCATGGTTCCGCATGGCTAGGGAGGCCTTAGGAAACTTAGAATCACGGCATAAGGGGAAGCTGGCACAACTCACATGGTGGCAGGAGAGAGAGAGTGAGCAAGAGTAGGGGGAAGAGCCCCTTATAAAAATCATCAGATCTCGTGAGAACTCATGATCACAAGAACAGCATGGGGAAAACTGCCCCCATGATTCAATCAGCTCCCACTACATCCCTCCCTCAACACCTGGGGATTACAATTTGAGATGAAATTTGGGTAGGGACACAAAGCCAAACCATATCTCTATTTTAGAGCTTCTTTTATTAAAACATTAAATATGTATAGTTTCATATTAATGTCTTCAGGTTATTTCAAAATTGTCTGGAGATGTGAATAGCTCTACCTTTTTTATGTTAAACCTACTCTCTTATAAGATTATATGTTATCCTGTACAATACTGCCTGGTTCTCACTTTCTTTGGAAATAGGGAAATGGCTTAGTAGGCCATTTCTTGAGCTACAAGCTCAAGGAAAGGCATGAAGGACCTGGTTTGAAAACGGGTGAATGATGTACAAATGATGTCATTCTTATATAGTTCATGTTTTACAGCAGAACAAAACTAAAGCAGTTACCTGCTTGCTCACTCACAGCCTCTTTTTCAAAGGGAAATTGCTCCTTTTCAAGGCTTTACTGAGGTAGATTGGTCTGTTCTACACCATGTGACCCTTCCCCATCCTATTCACTAGATGCAACTGCAGCCTATAAGACAGGACCCAAACGATGCCTACTTACAGGTTTACTAGAGACCCACTTACTTAAAAATATATGCAATGTCTAGTCTGATTCCTCTTTTGGAAATCTGATATTTAAAAACTGAATGACTGAGCTAATTAACAGGGGAAGCTGAAGATTCATAATGTCGAGAAACTTAGGGGCCTATTTGTAAACTGAGATTATAAGTGTTGTACTGAACTGAGCATAGAAAGTCAACACCAAGACAAAAGTATGCCAAATTGCAGGGTCTTTATTGCTGGCGACCACGGAGGACTAGCGTCTCTCCAGCCCGTGGCCCCGAAAAGAGGGTGTCAAGACCATTTATGCCCATTAACCACCTCCTGGGTGGGGGTGGTGGCGAGGGGCTTTGGACATTCTGAGGGCCAGTGGACTTTGGACATTCTGTAAACCACCTCCTGGGCGGGTGTGAGGGTGAGGGGCTTTGGACATTCCGATTGTTACTTAAGTGGTTCACAGAAGTCAAGATAAGCGTTAGTTTACACATTGCCTGGGTAGGGTGGAAATTACAGACTTTAGTTACTTATTACAAGTCGCAGGGGCCAAGATGGCACGGGTTTGGACTGCTTGCCTGTCACATTAGGGTTATAGAGAGCAGTTTCAACAGAAAGCCGAGGTATGGTCGAGGTATGCAGTTTATGGGGCTTTTACCATGTCACAGTCACTGACTGAAACCTTAGGCATGTGCCATGGTAGTAATGAGAATGAATTCACCTGCTGGTAGAAACACATTCTAAATTAGTGAACAACAAACCATTGTCTTTTTTTTTTGAGACAGGGTCTCACTTTGGTACCCAGGCTAGAATGCAGTGGCATGATCTTGGCCCATTGTAGCCTCTACCTCCTGGGCTCAAGCCATCCTCCCACCTCAGCCTCCTGAAAAGCTGAGACTATAGGCATGCATTACCATGCCTGGCTAAAAATTTTTATTTTTGGTAGAGACAAGGTTTTGCCATGTTGCCCAGGCTGGTCTTTAACTCCAGAGTTCAAGGGATCTGCCTACGTGGGCCTCCCAAAGTGCTGGGGTAACAGGCATGAACCACTGCAACTGGCCAGTATTTATTGCCAAAAATCTGGATTTAGTAATAAGCAGATCCAAACACTGACTTGGTTCTTAACATCTGGGAAAGGAAAATAAATCTCAGGACCCCCAAATTACTAAGCCAAGGGAAAGTTAATCTGGGAACTATGTCAGGCAAACCTGCCTCTCATTTTGTTCCTAAAGACAGCCACAATGATAAAAAAGCTCATGCCTCCCTCCCAATTTGCCAACAAGGAAATTCCTTGTAGAAAAGGACAGACAGAACTCAGTCATCCCTCTGAGATTCACCTGAGACATACATATCTGATTGCTTCCCCTGCCCTATTGTTCATGTAAAAATGCAGATTCACTGAGCCAGACTAAATTGTGTATTCAGCAGAAAGCTGATCAAGGACTCAAAAGAATGCAACCTTTTGTCTCTTACCTACTTTTGACCTGGAAGCCCCACTTTGAGCTGTTCTGCTTTTCCACACTAAATCAATGTACATCTTACACATACTGATGTCTCATGTCTCCCTAAAATGTATAAAAGCAAACTGTACTCCAACTACCTTGGGCACATGCCATCAGGGCCTCCTGCAGCTGTGTCAAGGGTATGTCCTTAACCTTGGCAAAATAAACTTTCTTGAGACTTGTCTCAAATATACATCCTGTACCAGATGAGGGTTTTTCAGTAATGAGGGTGTCTTACTTACTGAGATAGTGGTGAGGAATCCAGACTCAGTTCACAGGATTTCCTGTTCTGCTCCTTTAGGTTGAGGGGATTGTAGAATCCTCCCCCGATTTTTTGAGACTCGAACTCTACTACTACTTAGGAAAGAACAGTTGTTTAAAGAGTGGAACCTAAACATACTCATCTATCCATCCATCAATCCTTTCATCCACTCTCCTTCTCCCTTCCTTTCATCTAGACTACTTCCTTTTCATCCATCTCATTTACCCTTACTTTCTTCCATACAGATTTTGAGGAATATTCACTGTAGTTATTAGGAGGTTCACAAATTTCTAAAGACTTTTACTCCAAATCCTAGGAAAGCTTCCAATTTTAGAATGTGTGTTTTAGAAACAAATTTGTAGCTTATTTTACCTCAGGTGACAAGTATTGAATTTCATCAGCCCATTCCCTAACATGGATGATTGTGGGTTTCCACAGAAACAAATTATTGTAAAATGACAATTTTTTTTTTTCATTCTGATGTGGGCAGAAATAAATACTGTACTCTGTATCCATTAGGCCTCAATGAATAAATACAGGAATAAAAATAATTTTTGGATTTTAGTCTTAAGACCATTAATGACCTTCTAAGAGAGACAGGATGAGCTAATGATTTTGATTTTCTAGATGAAGCATGTGATGAGCTCCTCATCTTGGGCAAGGAGGAAGGAGAGGCAGAAAAGGAAGGGAGGAGGGAGAGGCAGAAAAGGACGGGAGGAGTGAGAGAGAATTTAAGAGTGGGGTTATGAACTTAGTAGAAAAATACAGTTACACTGCTGGGTCCATCTGATTTGTGGTCATGACTTTATAATCAAGTCTGTCCAATCATGTGACTTTTCTATTCTACTAGCTGTTCTGATGTAGGAAGAGAAAAGGAAAAGAGATAACTTGAACTCAACCACTTTAGGCAAGTGAGAACAACAGGCAAAACAGCAATGTTGTTGAAAGTTTAACAGGAGAATGATTACTATGGTCCGGAGAATCAGAGTAAGGATGGATGTGAATACAGAAAGGGTACTGTTTTTCAGATTTTGAAATAGTTGCAGTACACTTAACAGCTGAGCATCCCCAATTCAAAAATCTGAAGACTGAAATTCCCTAGTGAGCATTTCCTTTGTGTGTCATGTTGGTGCTCAAAAAGTTTCAGATTTTGGAGCATTTTAGATTTTCAGAAAAGAGATACTCAACCTTTAATTTTTTAAAGAAATACAGCTAGTTTAAATTTTTCCTGAGGAACCTGTAACTTTAAACAATTACTACAATGTGCACTGTTAAAACTTGAGTTAATATATTACTTTATTGTGACTCAAGATTACTTTCATCTGTATTTTAAATTATTTGCAAAATGCAAACATGGGGATACTTAATAACATTGTATTAACTCTATCAATTATCTGCACATAATTTACGCAATAATTTTAACTTTCTCCCCCCATCATCACCTAATAGTCACTTCTAATCCTTTTATAATTAGTTGACACTTTCATATAATTCCAATTAATACTGGCCTAACAAAACTAAGTGAAATATGGTGAAAAATAATTATCATGCATTTACAAAACAATTAGAATATTATTTGCCATCCAGAGTCAACTTTTATTGAGCACTTCCTATTTTCCAGAACCAAAAACCTTACAGAATTCTGAAAGCCATCCTTTAAGGTAAATAATAATATCTTCTACTTAACAGATAAGAAAACTAAGAATCAGACTGATAGAACTTGCTCAACATCATAGGCAGAAACATAATTATATTGACGGCCAATTTTAAGAAAACATCTGTTTTTCATGTTTGTGTCATTACTACAAAGTCTTTGCGTTTACAGTTTTCTTAAAATCATGTGAATATAAACAGTATTTTTATTTACATTACCATCACTTCTCTTTCTTAAGAGAGATTCTTTGTCTTCCTAGGTCATAACCACTTATCTATAATTTCTGGCTTACAAATGTTAACAAAATACATATAAGTGAGAATGTACAGTATTATTACTCTATTATTCTGGAATTTAACAATGACACAAGGACATATTTTAAAAGCTACACCTACTAAGAAACAGATACAAATTATGATTTCTAAAATATAAATATTTAAAATTAACTTCATTAAAATTTTTGGTTTATAAATGTAACTGCATAAATACAGGATGTTTAGAAGCTTAAATGACTATGTATTTGATGGTTAGCCACACATAAGTTAACAAAAATACATATTCTTTCAAGTTCCTCTTCTGAGAACTGGGCTAATAGGTGGTTCCTTAGTTTAGTTCAACTGGAATAAAATTAGAAAAGGTCTATCTTGGCCTGGCATGGTGATTCATGCCTGCAAACCCAGCACTTTGGGAGGTTGAGGCGTGTGGATCACCTGAGGTCAGGAGTTTGAGACCAGCCTGGCCAACATGGTGAAACCTCATTTCCACCAAAAATACAAAAATTGGCCAGATGTGGTGGCGCGCACCCATAATCCCAGCTACTTGAGAGGCTGAGGAAGTGAGAATCACTTGAACCTGGGAGGCGGAGGCTGCAGTGAGCCGAGATTATGCCACTGTACTCCAGCCTGGGGGACAGAGCTACTGTCTCAAAAAGAAAAGGTTTACCTTCCTTTCTATTACATATATATAATTGGAATATATACGTACAAACAAAAGGTCAAATACCACAGAATTCAATAAATATTGAAGATAATACATAGTTAATATCAAATTCTAGCCAACTTCTAGTATTAAGTATATATTATCTTACAGAAAATCTGTTCTAATAGAAGTATCTTAACAAAAATGGAAGGAACTATAAAGAACCAGACAATCAGATATCTAGTAAGTGCTTATTTTACGAATTAGGGACTGAGGCTCAATCATGATAACTTGCCCAAATCATATGCCAGTGGTAGAACCAGGTCTGATTCCTGAGCCTGACTTCTAGTCTGTGTTCTTTGACCACTTGCTTGTTCTCTCCTGGTATAACTGAATCCTATGATGTATGTGCTAAATTTTAATTTGAAAAATTATCAAGTAATAAAACCATTTTTCTCTCCAGCTCAACTCTCTGGTTTTTCTTAAATGAGCATTACAAGAATAGGATACAGTTTATAACTTCACAGCACTCTCATAGGTTCATTAAGATGAGAACTTTACACAGGAAAAAGTTCACTTTAGATGTAGTTTGTTTGGCTGGAAAAAGCTTATTTAACAATCACACCTGTAAAACCTCTTTATTCTATAACATAGTGACTTCATATGTTGTAAAATGGTTTTCTATAATCTTGACATTTTCTTCAGATACCCAGTTTTCCTGCTTTAGCTGCCTTATAAGAGCTTCCAAAGACTTCAATCTACCTAGAGTTTGTTGCTCTTTTAACTCTAGAAGAGTTATCTTTGAATGTAGCTTAGAGACTTTTTGCCAAAGATGTTCCTTATTTACATCTTGTCTGCAGTAAGAATGTTCAATCTGTAAAACTTCTGTTCCATAGTCTACATCCTTATATAAGGAGTCTTCAATGTTCATGTCTTCCATTTCCACAGTTTCTTTTTGGGCAGATATAAAAGAATTAACTGAAGGTTTAGAATTTTCTGCAGGTACAAAAATGGCAATAACAGATTCTTTATTTGTGTTTAAATCTTCAACTGTTTGATTAATTGTGCTGAATAAGAACGGATTTTCCTGTGCTGACTTAATTTCCATGGAATTACTTGTAAAGTTTGGATTAGCAAGATGATTGGTAGCTACTTCAAGAATGTCTTGCGTTTCCGAAGACTGATGAATACCTTCTGAATTTGAAGTTGTTAGAGTAATAGTTGTAGAGTTAACATTCTCAAAACATGTGTGAAAACCACCTATACCTGTATCCTGGTTAACTGATGTTTCCAAGGTAGATTCTGGTTTCCCAGTATGTTGTTTAACTACATTAAGAGTTAATGTGTTATTTTGCATACTTCCTGTTTTTGGAGCTGGTGGCTTTACCAAGGAAGATGAATGAAGTAATTCTGCATGTTCAGGGGGCACATTTGTGTTAACTATATTTTTCTTTGTCTCATTTAATACAAATGATTCTTCTGACTTGGCTTTTAGGCATACTTCTTTCTCATCTTCCAATTTTTTCTTCTGGGATTTTTTTTTAGAAGGATCTTTTCCCTAGAAAAATAATATTTTCACGTTCTGAAAAAGATCTTTATAGGCTTATTCTGTTAGTGCCGACTATTTAATTATAACTTTGAGCAGTATACTGGCCAAGCCAATTTTAGATAAAAAGATGTTCTAACTACATATACCTTAAAGTGTTCTTTAAAAAGCATTAACCCCATTCAATATACAGCAGAAACATTTGAGATCATTCAAAAGACAAGTCAATGGAGGCCAAGGTGGGCAGATCACCTGAGGTCAGGAGTTCAAGACCAGTCTGGCCAACATGGTGAAGCACCATCTCTACCAACAATATAAAAATTAGCCAGGCATGGTGGTGGCCGCCTGTAACCCCAGCTACTCAGGAGGCTGGGGCAAGAGAATCACTTGAACCCAAGAGGTGGAGTTTGCAGTAAGCTGAGATCACACCACTGCACTCCAGCCTAGATGACAGAGTAAGACTCCGTCTCAAAAACCAAAACAAAACAATATAAAAAAATAAAACTCATGAACTTATAATAACTTAGTAATGTATATCTCTTGCTTCTCTTAAGCTATGCTTCATGAGTTTAAATTTTAAAAAAAGTATCACTTTTAGTAAAAGCACAAATTACTGCTCTCTTTTTTCCACATTTTCCCAAGTTATTATTCCCTCTTACTTTCCCATCTGATCACTTGCCACCCTTCAATCTGCCACTCTGCTCAGCATTACCCCTCTCCCCTACTCCAATACCTGATTGTCTTCAGGCAAAGAAAATATTGTTGGAACTGCAGTTTGTTTTAAATATCGAATACCCCATCTGATGTCAAGAGAGTCAGGAGTAAAATGGTCACTACATAGAAACTGGTATTTACTGGGAACCCATGAATCTCGCTTCATATTCTTTAACCACTTTTCCAGTCTTTCTTTGTCATGTAGAGGAAATCTGGAATTAAAAAAAAGAAAAAAAGGGAAAACTTTGCTATATTTTTACAATTTTGCCAAATGCCAACCCCATATATCTGGGTAACCTATGCATCAAGTAAGTACTACAATAGCAAGGCAACCATCCCTACCAAATAAGGGCATCATCATGATAACTATTACCATATCATCTCTGCAGTAAGAGGACAAAGATGTAAGACATGTAGCCAAGGGTCTTATCTGATAAGAGCTGAACATTACTCAGAGTCCCTTCAAGTAAAATATATGTGTTCCTATAAAGGATAAAATCTATTTGTATTTTGTATGGATTATGTTCCATTTTTATATTGCTGTACAGTTTGCCTAGAACTAGAAAAGAGCTTTGTATAAATTATAAATTCCTATTCAAATGTATTTCATAATACCACAAGTCAAATGGTGTGTTGTCTACAATTCAAGGCAGTATTAAGTTTTATGATCTTATTTATGTTAGTATTTAAAAAATAAGTAGATGTTATTTCAAACAATGATTTAGCTGAAAGAGTACTGAAAATATTCTGGTCTCTACTAGTATCAGCTTCAGTTCTATCTGTATCTAATTTAGTCTAATAGTACTATACTTCTATAGCCAATGAACTGGAAACTCCAAAATTCAAGTTCTGAAAGAGAAACTCTGATACAAGAAAAGAACGAAATATGTTAAAAGGGATAGTCTCATATATTTTATATGAAACAAATCAAATACAAATGGCAAGACAGCTCTGTATACATTTTGTTCCTGTACCTGAGAGTAACCTGGATTTAGAGTTGGTCCTGATATTACTCTGTGTTTTATAGGCAAAACTGGACTAAGGGCAGAATTTAATAGAAAATTTTTCTTATCAATCTAAAAAGGTTTGGGTCAAAGTATACAACACAACATTTGAAAATGGTTTATATTCCATTAGATAATTTTCTGAGAACACAGTCCAAGACACATACCACATAATTTCCTGTTTTAAAAAAACAGTAATATAAGGTTTCTCATATGAAATGTAGCTGTTATATATATTCCTTTCCCCCAATCCCAACCATTTAGCTTATGTTTTGTAGTAGCATCATTTTTTTCCCCCATAAACTCTGGTAACTTAAGATGCCATGGAGAGTCTGGGTACTCTGTAAGACATAACTTTTAATCCTAATATCCTTATATGGAAAAAAATCAGATAAACTACTTTTGGAAATTCTAACCATAGAAACAGTATTAATACATGTTTTAAAAATATTTTAACTTTACAAATATTAGGTTGTAAGTATGACAAGCCTAACCAGGAAAGGAACTTAAAGGCAAACAAATTTTCTTTTAGAGGATCTGACTTCTTCGGCCATTGGTAAATTCATATCTTTTGTTAAAACTGAAATGACAATAGGCCTTTTACAGTAATGCTTTTTACTGTAAATTCATGAATATGGATGCTGTTTGCAAATTATTTCCATTGTACCTATATGTTGTTATCAAATCATTAAAAAAATACTTTGTGAATATCTGTTGTACTGAACCGAGCGTAGAAAGTTAACACCAAGACAAAAGTAGGCCAAATTGCAGGGTCTTTATTGCCGGTGACCATGGAGGACTCACGTCTCTCCAACCCGTGGCCCCGGAGGGAGGGTGTCAATACGTTTTATACCTTTCTTTCGGGTAAGGATATGTGGCGGGGGTGGGGGTGAGGAGCTTCAGACATTCCGAGGGCTAGTGAATTCTGCAAATCACTTTCTGGGCAGAGATGAGGGTGAGGGGCGGGGGTGAGGGTGAAGGAGTTCAAACATTTAGGGGATTCCGTAAATCATCTCCTGGGCAGAGAGGAGAGTGTGGGTCTCCGGACATTCCCAGGGCCAGAGGCCACATTGTGGATATATTGTCACTTCGACTGTTACTTAAGTGGCTTACAGAAGTCAA
>CAUYLG010033034.1:0-10399 GCA_963573385.1 Cacajao melanocephalus | reverse complement strand
TTGGGAGCTACAATCCTAAGCTGTTGTTAATCGCCATCTTGGATCTCTCTCCGCCCGGTGATGAAGTTTTTTCTGTTTCTTAGTTTTCCTTTGGCGGATGCCCCTTCCCCAAGAGCTGGACCTTCCCGGTTCGGCTGTGATTGCTGTGAAACTCTCAGTCCTCAGCGTTTCCAATTGCTGTTCTCCTTGTGGGGATGGGACCAGCCGAGCCGGACTCAAAGGGCACCCCGTCCCGTATACTCTGCACCGAGAAGCGCCGTGCTGGGGCGCTGGCAAAAGAGCCGCGCCGGCCAAAAAAGTCGCGCTGGCGACCCGTGTGGCTCCTCCGCTGGGAATCTCCCGGTCTGTGGGCAACAAAAATTCGTCTGAAAGTGTGGCGTCCACTCGTTCTCTGTGCTTTCACTGGGAGCTACAATCCTGAGCTGTTGTTAATCAGCCATCTTGGATCTCTCAAATATGAAGATTTTCAATGTCACTTATAATGCTCAACATTTGGAAAAGACGTCTCAGAGAAAGAAAAGACTTGAACAAGAACCGGTGGGCAGAAAATACTGAGATCGAATTCAATTGAAGACCTAACCATGGTTATGCAAATAATTAGCAAAATCTGAAGGTGGAATGAGCTATTCCAGAAAATAGTTAATTATTTATCACGAAGATATTTTAAAAACTTGGTAAAGGGAATTCAAGCATCAAACAGACTGTAAGACTAGCTTAAATTTAAGAACCTTTTTTTTCATCTAAATTCCATAATGCTAATATTCTAGTTAACAAAGTTTGAGTAAGACTTTAGGGCGTCAATTTTATACCACATTTCAGGGTTTTAAATTTTTTTTTAATGCTTTAAAGAGACATCATTGACACTTATTTTCATAAAATCAATTTAACTGTGGAAATTCCAGGCATAAACACATTTCTGTAGTGTGGGAAGCTAAAATACAATTGCTATGGATTTTAACTTCAAGTTTTTAATAATGTGAGATTCATCATGTTTATAGGAGTGCATAACTCTAGCTAATATGCCAAACTTTCTTTACAAATGGCAAACTGCTTTTTAGTATCTTCCAGGCTTGAAATATCTGTTATCACCACATTATACTGGAAGTCTTCACCATTCAACACAGCAAGAAAAAGCAATAAAAATGCAGCTGGGTGCAGTGGTTCACACCTGTAATCCCAGCACTCTGGGAGCCTAAGGCAGGTAGATCGCTTGAGCCCAGGAGTTCGAGACAAGACCAACCTGGGCAATACAGTGAGACCCCATCTCTACAAAAAATAGAAAAAATAGCCAGGCATGGTGGCATGCGCCCATAGTCCCAGCTACTCAGGGTGCTGAAGCAGATGGATCACTTGATCTCAACAGGTCAAGGCTACAGTGAGCCATGATCACACCACTGTACTCCAACCTGAGTGACAGTGAACGACTCTGTCTTGAAGAAAAAAAAAAAAAAGCATCCAGATTGGAAAGGTAATATTAAAACTGTCTTCATTCTCAAAAAGAAAAAATTTAAATAGAATGGATTTCATCTTTCTTGATAGAATCCACTTTGTCATCAAATAATTCATCTTTGCAAGGCTTCATAGTTTTGAAGTTCAGTATAGGCTGGGCAAATAATTGTTTAATTCCTTCAAAATGTGTTTGAGAACTTTTAAGGATAGGCCCAGATACTGACCGCCTTATAGGTACTCTTAAGGCATTTTTCTATGTTGAGACACATAGATCCTGAAAAGAGCTGGACTTCTCACCCACAGCGCGAGAGCAACTGTTGACCCAGGGAAGATGGTCTGAGCCAGGGAGCATGAGGAAGAAAGGGGTGCCAGGAGCAGGGCTGGGTGCAACTAGGCTCCTACACAGCCACTCTCTAGGGTGACAAGCCAGTCAAGACAGGAGGAGCAGGTGGCACCCTGCTTATCAACCACAAGCCTCTGCCCACCACCACCCTGAGTCACCATTGGTGGTTCAGAGCACACGCTCCACAGAAGGTTTGAATCAAACACAGGCAATCCGGTTGCAAGGCTGTTTCTGCCTGTCACTAACAGCGAGTGCTCAGGCAAGTTATTTACCTTCTCAGCCCTCTGCTTTCTTCATCTGTCAGACGGGAAGAACACCGTAAAGCCCACCCCTACCCTCTACCATGGCAGCAACTAGAGGAGCATCAGGTATCCTTCTCCATGCCAGAGGCTTGCTATGAGCCCTTCAGGTATATTTTACAGTTATTTATTTACATTTTACAGTTAGACCACTTATATTTTAGAGTTATTTATTGACAGCTTGTTATTTAGCACTTTACAGACATTCTCTTCATGGTACATGAAGAGCGGAGACTCTAACAAGTCCTGTGTCCCACAATTTCAGGGTTTGCCTCTAGGACAGCTGCAGGATGCAGGGGCCATTGACTTAGAAAATGCCAGATGCCTGAAGTTGCTTGCAAGGAAAACAGAATCATGCTTCTGGAACATGTGACAACTTACCTTTCACGCTAGGCACAGTCACAGTCCTGTAAGGATTATTGAAGAAAGAGAGGTGGCACCTCACCTACAAACTCCATGGAGTATGACCGGTTTTGTTAGTTTAATGGGTACCTTCTGTCCACACGGCAGAAACTTACCTGGGCCTTTCATGATAACATGAGAGTGAGGCTTGGGAAAGAGGTCCAGCCAGCTCAATCTCGATTAGCAGTTTTGTTATCTGCTACTCACACTGAAAAGCTATACACGGGAAACAGGCTTCGGTCAGCATGCAATCCCCCCATCACTCACCTCTCGCCAACACCATCCCTCTCCGAGTCACACACGCCACCTCTGTACCAACATGAAACGGGAGAAGTTCCCTTGTCCCCCTCACAGGGCATGCGATGGGGGCTGTGGCTGGCTTCTTTAGCACCCCACTGCTCAAACCTCTAGGGAGCATACAGACAGGCAGCTGGAGGGCTCCAACCCCATGGCAGTGTCTAGGGGTGAATGTTTACAGCTGCAGCTCCAGTGTTCCAGGGTGCTCTTTTAGTTTAGCCATCCATAGGCAGCTTGTGTTAGTCAATTCAGTTAGACCTCTGCCTTATCAGAAGGACAGAGGGCTTTCTGTATCCCAGGGTTCTTGCCTTAGTGTACCGGAAGAATTGGAGCACACGTGGGCTTGGAGAATGAGTGGAAGACACTCTCAGCAGACGGGGGAGCCAGAAGGGAGATGGTTTTCCCCTGGAGTCAGGCTGCTCAGGAACCTGGGCTCTCCTCCAACTGCCCCAGCCGAACTCCGGCATCGTTCTGCCAGTCGGTGGCCTGCGGTGTGCTGGTGCTGTCGGTGGGCTCCTCCTGACGCCCCGCCGCCCGTGTGTACCTCCGCTGATGTGCTCCTTTCGACATCCAGCCACCTGCGTGTCTGATTGCTACGGTCTTGGGGTGTTTATAGGCACAAGATGGGGGTATGGCAGACCAGGGTGGTCTTGGGAAATGCAACATTTGGGCAGAAAAACAAAAATGCCTGTCCTCACCTAGGTCCGTGGGCACAGGCCTGGGGGTGGAGCCCTAGCCAGGGACCACACCCTTCCCCCTTCAGTATCATTCAAAGGGATCATGCCCTGCCCTTCCCAGCACTTCTCTTCCCTTCTTCCATATCAAACAGACATTAAAGTGAGAAATGGCCTGGCGTGGCAAGGACATCATGACAGGTGAACCCAAAAGGAACTCTGACCCCGACTTGCTCCAGAAAACATCCAGCCACAGAAAGCTTCCTGCTCCCCGTCCCTAAAAGTAAATAATCCTTCCTCTTTCACAATGTCTCCAAAGGGCTTACCTGCTCCCTTGCAGCCACAGCACAGTCTGCCCAGTACGCCCTAAGACCAATTAAGTCTCCTTGCTTCTAAAACTGACACCTTAAGAGAAGCCTTGTCAAGTATTCCCTTTTGGTTCTAGAAAACCCACTGTCCTCTCTAGCACCTCTGAATCCTGCTGCAAGAAAAGCCACAGCAGGTGGGTTCCCTGGTGGCAGTTTTATGAATCAATGGCCTTTGTTCCTTTTGTCTCAGATTCCCTTTTGTCTTTGCAACCACAGATGGGAGCAGTACTTCGAGGTGTTCCCAGGAAATAAACCCTGGGCAGGGCAGCCATTGAGGACACAGAACAGGGCAGGACTGAGGAACACCCAGGCAGCTGTTTCCTGCACACAACAGGAATGCAGGTAAGATTTTTTTCGTTGAAAACATCGTAAGCCTCAGCTGACTGACATGACAAGAGTTTACACAGTGGTTTCATGGCAGCAAGGGTTGGTCTAGATGTCATCTTGTACGTGATGGGCTTTGGCATATCAAAATGTCCTCAAAGGGCTCACCTGCTTCCTTGCAGCCAAACCATGGTGTCAAAGGGACCATGTCCTTCCTTTCCCAGAACATCTCTTCCCCTCTTTTGTATCAAACAGACATAAAAGTGACAAATGACCAGCGTGGCAAGGACATGACAGGTGGACCCAAAAGAAATGCGCACAGATCCTCCATCTTTAGGATACCCTGTAATGCCTGTCAGACAGGCAGTGGCCCTGCTGGGAGGAGGGGGGCTTTTCTCCTCTCATGGAGCTGCAAGTGCAGGAACAGACATCTCCCACCATGACCCTGGAAAGGAAAAGGGAGGAACCAACAGTGCTCCTCGGTTCTAGGATGTGGAAAAAGTCACAGCTTTCCATGTAATCCCTGCGAAATTTAATTCAGAAAGTGCGTGCTGGCCCCATGTGCTCAGCCCTAATAGTCAATGTCCCAGGGGATCAGGAGGAGCACAGCACAGGTCCCCCGTTCTTAAGGGCAGAGTCCCTCCAAAAACACAGACGCTAAGAGGAAGACACTCGCAAGAAACAATCCAATGAATGAGAAAGACAACACGTGGCTCAGTGTAAAAATGTGGTGCCACTGTAAAGGCTAAAAAAAAAAATGTGTCCCTGACCTGGGAAGAGTGGCATCTGGTTGGTGGTGCCCATCTCATATCAGCCAGGGACAAAGCAACCCTTGTTCATCCCAGCTTGGCTTTTGATCTGTGCCCATGCCTGGTTCATGCCTTGGACACATAGGTAAAAAAGAAAAAGAAAAAAATAAAATAAAAAATAAAAATCCATGAGAAACAGCGGATCCCATCCACCACCACGTTCTGAGCATGCTCTGTGTGCTCTTCTCCCCAGCAGAATCTGGCAACACCAATAAAAAGAATTGCCATTTGACCGCCACCAAGGCCACACTGGAGATTACCTCCATCTTTCCTCCGTAGGAAGGGACTGCGTGAGGAGAGTGATCACAAGGTCCTTTCCAGTCCCAGGATCCAGTGATCCTGTAAAGAAGGAAGGACTGGTCAGGCCAAGGACTCTGGTGGAAAGCAGAATTTGTGGGCAACAACAGGGTGTGTGCACAGACCATCAGGAAGATGTGGCAGTCCCTATCTAAGCCCCAGGAGCCTGTCTCCTATGAATGCCATCATCTGGGGCTGCCTTGCTGGTCAGCGTCCTTTGGAATTTGGCCAGTGGGAAGCAACGACAAGGGATCAGAGGACAAGGAATGGGGCCAGGGTTTCTCTCCCCCAGATCCCTCCCTGGCTTCTCCTGGCCAAAGCCACATCTCTCTGTTCAGCTCCTTCCTCACAGCCCCTCCCAGCACAGCTGCAGTTCCACGCCCTCTCTCTAGGCCACAGCAGTCTCGTTGTTATTATCCTGGTTCATTCCGTTAATTTCTAGAGGAAGTTAGTATATCAATAATGGAATGATGTCTCTATGTGTCAAGCACTGCATTAAGTTCTTTACATGAATTTTCTAATTAACTTCACAATGATTCCATGTGATATTATCATCCCTGCTCTAAAGAGGAGAAACCAAGGCTTAGCCATATTGAGCAAATTGCCCAATAGTAAACATTCTAGTATTTAACTTCTGTGGTTTATGGTGGATCAAGTCCACAGATGGAAACTTCAGAAACCTCTTTGTCAGTTCCACAACACAAAATGTCCTATCCTAGTTGTTGGGACAAGAGAAAGCAAACGATATAGTCCCAGCCCTGGAAAAGGGGCAGTTGTGAGTTCCACTGCAGCAGACTTAAACGTCTCTGCCCAGTAGCTCTGAAGGGAGCTACGGAGCTCCCAGCACAGCACTTGAGCTCTAGTAAGGGACAGACTGCCTCCTCAAGCAGCTCCGTGACCCCCATATATCCAAAGAGACACCTCATTCAGGAGAGCTCTGGCTGACATCTGGCGGGCACCCTTCTGAGATGAAGCTACCAGAGGAAGCAAGAGGTAGCAATCCTTGCTGTTCTGCAGCCCCCATGGGTGATCCCCAGGCAAGCAGGGTCTGGAGTGGACCAACAGCAGTCCTGCAGCAGAGGGGCCTGACTGTTAGAAGGAAAACTAAAACACAGAAAGAAATAGCTTCAACACCAACAGAAAGGGTGTCCACTCAGAGACCCCATCCAAAAGTCACCAACTACAAAGGCCAAAGGTAGATAAATCCACGAAGATGGGAGGAAACCAGCGCAAAAAGAATGAAATCACCAAAAACCAGAATGCCTCTCCTCCTCCAAGGGATCACAACTCCTCACCAGCAAGGGAACAAACTAGATGGAGAATGAGTTTGACGAATTGACAGAAGCAGGCTTCAAAAGGTGGGTAATAACAAACTTCTCTGAGCTAAAGGAACTTGTTCTAACCCAATGCAAAGAAACTAAGAACTTTGAAAAAAGGTTCGACAAAATGCTAACTACAATAACCATCATGTCTATAAACAACTTGACAGAGCTGAAAAACACAGCACAAGAACTTCGTGAAGCATGCACAAGTTTCAACAGCCAAATTGACCAAGCAGAAGAAAAAATATCGGAGAATGAAGATCAACTCAATGAAATAAAATGAGAACACAAGATTAGAGAAAAAAGAGTGACAAGAAATGAACAAAGCCTCCGAGAAATATGGGATTATGTTAAAATACCTAATCTATGTTTGATAGGTGTACCTGAATGTGACGGGGAGAATGAATCCAAGCTGGAAAACACTCTTTAGGATATTACCCAGGAGAACTTCCCCAACCTAGCAAGGCAGGCCAACATCCAAATCCAGGAAATACAGAGAACACCACAAAGATATTCCTCAAGAAGAACAACCCCAAGGCACATAATTGTCAGATTCACCAGGGTTGAAATGAAGGAAAAATGCTAAGAGCAGCCAGAGAGAAAGGTTGGGAAGCCCATCAGACTCATCACAGATCTCTCAGCAGAAACCCTACAAGCCAGAAGAGAGTCGGGGGCAATATTCAACATCCTTAAAGAAAATAACTTTCAAACCAGAATCTCATATTCAGCCAAATTAAGCTTCATAAGCGAAGGAGAAATAAAATCCTTTACAGACAAGCAATTGCTGAGAGATTTCATCACCACCAGGCCTGCTTTACAAGAGCTCCTGAAGGAAGCACTAAACATGGAAAGGAAGAACCAGTATCAGCCACTGCAAAACCGTATCAAATGGTAAAGACCATCAACACAATGAAGAAACTGCATCAACTAACGGGCAAAACAACCAGCTAATATCAAAATGGCAGGATCAAATTCACACATAACAATATTAACCTTAAATGTAAATGGGCTAAATGCCCCTATCAAAATACACAGACTGGCAAATTGGATAAAAAGTCAAAACCCATCAGTGTGCTGTATTCAGGAGACCCATCTCACATGCAAGGACACACATAGGCTCAAGATAAAGGGATGGAGGAAGATGTACCAAGCAAATAGAAAGCAAAAAAAAGCAGAGGTTGCAATCCTAGTCTCTGATAAAATAGACTTTAAACCAACAAAGATCAAAAGAGACAAAGAAGGGCATTACATAATGGTAAAAGGATCAATGCAACAAGAAGAGCTAACGATCCTAAATATATATGCACCCAATACAGAAGCACCCAGATACATAAAGCAAGTTCTTAACGACCTACAAAGAGACTTAGACTCCCATACAATAATAGTGGGAGACTTTAACACTCCACTGTCAATATTAGACATATCAATGAGACAGAAAATTAACAAGGATATACAGGACTTGAACTCAGATCTGGACCAAGCAAACCTAACAGACATCTACAGAACTCTCCACCCCAAATCCACAGAATATACATTCTTCTCAGTGCCACGTCGCACCTACTCTAAAATTGACCACATAATTGGAAGTAAATCACTCCTCAGCAAATGCAAAAGAACGGAAATCATAACAACCAGTCTCTGAGACCACAGGGCAATCAAATTAGAACTCAGGATTAAGAAACTCACTCAAAACCAAACAACTACATGAAAACTGAACAACCTGCTCCTGAATGACTACTAGATAAATAATGAAATGAAGGCAGAAATAAAGATGTTCTTCAAAACCAATGAGAACGAAGACACAATTTACCAGGATCTCTGAGATGCATTTAAAGCTGTGTCTAGAGGGAAATTTATAGCACTAAATGCCCACATGAGAAGCAAGGAAAGATCTAAAATCGACACCCTACTGTCATAATTAAAAGAGCTAAAGGAGCAGGATCAAACAAATTCAAAAGCTAGCAGAAGACAAGAAATAACTAAGATCAGAGCAGAACTGAAGGAGACAGAGACACAAAAAAACCCTTCAAAAACATCAATAAATCTAGTAGCTGGTTTTTTGAAAAGATTAACAAAATAGACTGCTAGCCAGACTAATAAAAGAGAGAGAAGAACTGAATAGATGCAATTAAAAAATGATAAAGGAGATATCACCACCGACTCCACAGAAATACAAACTACCATCAGAGATACTACAAACAACTTTATGCACATAAACCAGTAAATCTAGAAGAAATGGATAAACTCCTGGACACTTACACCCTCCCAAGACTAAACCAGGAAGAAGCTGAATCCCTGAATGGACCAATAACAGGTCTGAAGTTGAGGCAGCAACTAATAGCCTACCAACCAAAAAAATGTCCAGGTCCAGATGGGTTCACAGCTGATTTCTACCAGACATATGAAGAGGAGCTGGTTCCATTCCTTCTGAAACTATCCCAAACAATACAAAAAGAGGGAATCCTCCCTAACTCATTTTTGAGACCAACATCATCCTGATAACAAAACCTGGCAGAGACACAACTAAAAAAGAAAATTTCAGGCCAATATCCATGATGAACATTGATGCAAAAATCTTCAATAAAATACTGGCAAACTGAATGCAACAGAACATCAAAAAGCTTATCCATCACAATCAAGTAGGCTTCATCGCAGGGATGCAAGGCTGGTTCAACATACACAAATCTATAAACATAATCCATCACATAAACAGAACCAAAGACAAAAACCACATGATTATCTCAATAGATGTAGAGAAGGCCTTCGACAAAATTCAACAGCCCTTTATGCTAAAAACTCTTAAACTAGGTATCAGTGGAACATATCTCAAAATAATAAAAGCTATTTATGACAAACCCATAGCCAAGATCTACTAAATGTGCAAAACTAGAAGCATTCCCTTTGAAAACTGGCACTAGACAAGGGTGCTCTCTCTCACCACTCCTACTCAACATAGTATTGGAAGTTCTAGCCAGAGCAATCAGGCAAGAAAAAGAAATAAAGGGTATTCAAATAGGAAACGAGGGAGTCAAATTGTCTCTATCTGCAGACAACATGATTGTATATTTAGAAGGCCCCATCATCTCAGCCCAAAATCTTCCTAAGATCATAAGCAACTTCAGCAAATTCTCAGGATACAAAATCAATGTGCAAAAATCACAAGCATTTCTATATACCAATAACAGACAAACAGAGAGCCAAATCAAGAGCGAACTCCCATTCACAATTGCTACAAAAAGAATAAAATATCTAGGAATACAACTAACAAGGGACGTGAAGGACCTCTTCAAGGAGAACTACAAATCACTGCTCAAGGAAATAAGAGAGGGCACAAACAGATGGAAAAACATTCCATGCTCATGGTTAGGAAGAATCAATACAGTGAAAATGGTCATATTGCCCACAGTAATTTATAGATTTAATGCTATCCCCATCAAGCTACCACTGACCTTCACAGAAATGGGGAAAACCACCTTAAACTTCATATGGAACCAAAAAAGACCCACATACCAAAAACAATCCTCAGCAAAAAAAGAACAAAGCTGGAGGCATCACGCTACCTGACTTCAAACTATACTACAAGGCTACAGTAATCAAAACAGCATGGCACTCATACCAAAACAAAGACATAGACCAATGGAACAGAACAGAGGCCTTGGAAGTAAAGCCACACACCTACAACCATCTGATCTTTGACAAACCTGACAAAAACAAGCACTGGGGAAAGGATTCCCTGTTTAATAAATGGTGTTGGGAAAACTGGCTAGCCATGTGCAGAAAGCTGAAACCGGACCCCTTCTTGACACCCTACACTA
>CAUYLG010033033.1:0-22218 GCA_963573385.1 Cacajao melanocephalus | reverse complement strand
TCATTGGACGAGAACATGAATGCGGAGGGAATAACTCAAGGGTTAAAACTTCAGCCACTCCTACCTAAATGGAGTTCCCGCTCTGGGTTCCCCTCCCACAACAGCCTGGGAGCTGTCTTCTCTATCTCTCCTTCTCTCACTCTCTATCTCTCCCTCTCTCTCTCTCTAATAACTCTTCCACAAAACACTCTCTCTCTCTCTCTCTCTCTCTCTCTCACACACACACACTCGTCTAATAAATCACTCTTCAATGAAACTCTCTGGGTCCATGATTTTATTCCAACGGTAAACTCACCTCACCTCCAGGGCTCCTTTCCCCATTCTTCCAGGTTAGAGAAGTCAAGAGCCTACGTGGTCTAGTGGTTAGGATTTGGTGCTCTCATCGCGATGGCCTGGGTTTGACTCCCAGCCTGGAAACCAGGCAATCCCGTGGAAGTTTTACAGCCAGGAGATGTTGAACTTCAGAGCAGTGAATGATATTGGAACCTTTTCGCTTGCTAATCTGTCCTTTCCTTTCTTTTACATTTGTTAAGGAGGTAAAAACCAGGCACCTGTTGGCCATCTAAGAGTGACTAATGCGGCCAACAAACTAAAGACACGAGTGTCAGGCTTTCTGGGAATGGAGTCTCCAACCACCCCCAGATCTTCGGAACTGGAAGCATTGGCTTGCCCCGAACCAGCTTCCCTTTCTTACTATTCTTTCTCTGGGCCAAGAGTGTCAGCAGGAGGAAAGGACAAGCAGTCTCAAACTCCCAGTTCAATCCGGTTGGGTTGTGGCCTTGCCTAGACTTCCTAAGAAAAAGCTGCCTATGCTAGCCATGCCCAGCCTTTCAGACCCCAACCTCCTAGGTCCAGATATCCATGAGGCAAACTTCTTCCTGGCTCTTTCCTCTAAGATATTTCCTACACATGAGGCTATTACCCTTCTTGCTAGGACTTTGAGGCTCTTGGGGTGGCAGTCCAGGGACCCTTGCCTGTGGTGCCCTCAGGCTTATGCCTATGAGGACCTCCTACAGTATAAATACACAGGACCAGTTCCCTTAGTCCGCTGTGCTAGGTTATGTCCTAACAGAGCCAGAGTCTATCAGTGGGTACTGGAAGCTATAGGACATTTTGTTGTTTGTCACCTGCAATTTCCCCATCCAACTGAATGGTGCCAGAATTCGATGACGTACAATTTGTCTTGCCTAGGATTGGCTCTTCATACAGTAGAACTTCATCTAGAATACCATAGTCAGACATGGTCTGGGGCTCAAATAGTTAATTACAGGCCCCACAACCCTAGGGCATATTCCTATGATGGAAAGTGAGGTGGGGGAGAAGGTCCAGGTCCAGAGTGCATTGTTCTGGCCTTGGCCATGCAGCCAGCCATTACCTTCTTTAAGACTGTAGTGCTTAGAGGCTCTTCTCAAGGAGTTTATCCTCCTAGTCCAGTTTTATGGTGAGGCCTATGTTAACTGAACTCTTACTAGGGAATATTGGCACCCATCGCCCAAGCCTCCCTGGCCTTGTTCTTCAAGGATACACCTGTACAGGGCCACTAAGCCCATCAGTCCTCATGTCCTTAAGGTGGCTAAAAAGGACATTAGACAGTGAAGGTGTGCCCATGATGCCAGGAAGCATGATTAAACCTGGCACATGGTGGGGGGGCCAGAAGATGATCATGCATCTAAGGTGCCAGGAAAACTGCAAGGTGCTATAACTGGGGGATGCCCCAGGACTAGCAGTTGCAAGGAATAACCAGGGATGTGGGCATCCCTGTGTTCAATTTCAGATGGGTGCTACACTTCCCAAGGCAAAATCACCCTTAAAGTGTATCCTGGATAACTGAAACCAATTTGACCCAAAATCTTTGAAGAAAAATGGCTCATTTTTTTCTGCCAAACAGCGTGGCCATGATACCCTCTGCGGAGTGGAGAAACCTGGCCTCCAAGGGAAGTATAACTTATGACACCCTTCTACAATTAGACCTCTTCTGTAAGAGAGAAGGTAAATGCATTGAGGTCCCCCATGTGCAAGTTTTCTTTTCTCTAAGGAATAATCCTCAGCTATGTAAGTCTTGTAACCTATGCCCTACTGGCCCCTCCTCAGGACCAACCCCATATTCAGGACTCCTTGTAGCTTCTCCCTCCGCTGATACTGACCAGGTCTCCTCAGCTCCTGTCACCCAAGAGGAGTCAGGGAAGGCCAAAGTGGCCAAGACACCTCAGACTACTAGGATGCCCCAACTTTGTCCCCTACAGGCAGTAGGAGAAGAATTTGACCCAACCAAAGTACATACTCCCTTTTCACTTTCTGACTTAAAGCAAATCAAACAAACTGAGGAAAATTTTCAGATGACCTGGACTACATAGATGTTCTGCAGGGCCTGGGTCAGTCCTTTGAATTAGATTGGAAAGATATCATGGTATTGCTTAGTCCGACCCTAACCAGCAATGAGAAAGAGACTGTTCTAGTAGAGGCTCAAGAGTTTGGGGACACCTGGTACGTTAGTCAAGTACATGATCAAATGATGTCAGAGGAGAAGGACAGATTTCCTACAGGTAGACAAGCAGTGCCTAGCATGGACCTTCATTGGGATCCTGACCCAGAACAGGGGGACTGGAGTCATAGGCACCTATTGACCTGCATACTTGAGGGATTAAGGTGAACTAGGAAAAAGCCCATGAACTATGCAGTGTTATCCACCATAACTCAAGGAAAGGAAGAAAGCCCAACAGCCTTTCTTGAGCAGTTATGGGAGGCCTTAAGAAAGTATACTGCCCTGCCACCAGACTCCATCAAGGGTCAACTAACACTAAAAGACAAATTTATCACACAATCAGCAGCTGATATTAGGAGGAAGCTCCAGAAGCTGACCCTGGGGCCAGAACAGAGTCTAGAATCATTACTAAATCTAGCAACCTTGGTGTTCTATAATAGAGAACAGGAGGAACAGGCTTAAAGAAACAGGAGGGACAAGAAAAAGGCCACAGCCCTAGTCATGGCCTTCAGGCAAGCAGACCAAAAGGGCTCAGAAAAAGGAAAGGCTTGGGTTAGCCTCCAGTTTGGCAGAGCTTGCTACCACTGCAGCCTATTGGGACATTTTAAGAAAGATTGTCCCCAGAGGAATGAACCACCTCCTCATCCTTGCCCACTGTGCCAAGGGGATCACTGGAAGGCACACTGTCCCAGGGGATGAAGGTTCCCAGGGGATGAAGGTTCCCAGGGCCTGAGATGTCCAACCAGATGACCCAACAGCAGGACTGAGGGTGCCTGGGGCAAGTCCTAGCACAAGCCATCACCTTCACTGAGCCCTGGGTAAAGACCATAGAGGGCCAAGAGGTTGATCTCCTCCTGGACACTGGCGCAGCCTTCTCAGCTTTGCTTTCCTGTCCTGGATGGTTGTCCTCTAAGTCTATAACTATCCGAGGAGCCCTAGGACAAGCAGCCTCCTGATATTTCTCCCAGCCCCTAAGCTATAACTGGAGATATATGCTTTTCTGCCATGTCTTCCTCATCATGCCAGAAAGTCCCATTCCTTTACCAGGGTGGGACCTGTTAGCCAGAGCAGGAACCATTATCTCTATGAACGTCAGGGAGAAAATCCCTCTCTGCTGCCCATTATTTGAAGAAGGGATTAATCCCAAGGTTTGGACAATGGAGGGAACAATTTGGGCTGGCAAAGATTGCATGCCCAATTTGAATAAGGCTAAAGGATCCCACCTCTTTTCCTTACCAAAGACAGTACTCCCGAAGACCAGAAGCCAAAAAGGGGCTACAGGATATTGTAAAGGACTTAAAAGTTCAGGGTCTAGTGAGGTCCTGTAGCAGCCCTTGTAATACTCCAATTTTAGGAGTACAGAAACCTAACGGACAATGGTGGATAGTGCAAGATCTCAGGCTTATTAATGAAGATAAAGATCCCTTTATACCCAGCTGTACCAAACCCATACACCTTGCTCTCTCAAATACCAGGAGAGGCACAATGGTTTATAGTCATAGACCTTAAGGATGCCTTTTTCTGTGTTCCATTACATCCTAACTCCCAGTTTCTGTTTGCCTTTGAAGACCCTTTAGACCAGAATACTCAGCTCACCTGGACAGTGTTACCTCAGGGCTTTTGAGATAGCCCCCACCTGTTTGGTCAGGCTGTAGCTTAGGACCTTAGTAATTTTTCACATTCAGGTACCCTGGTTCTTCAATATATGGATGACTTACTTTTAACTGCTAACTCAGAAACCCAGTGTCAGGAGGCCACCCAGGACCTATTAAACTTTCTAGCCACCTATGGATATAAGGTTTCCAAATCAAACACCCAACTTTGTAGGCAAAAGGTAAAACACCTAGGGCTTGTCTTGTCTAAGGGCACTCAGGCCCTTGATGGAGAATGTCTTCAACCCATACTGGCCATCCCCCATCCAAAAACCTTAAAACAGTTACGGGGATTCTTAGGAATAACTGGTTTCTGCCGATTGTGGATTTCCAGATAAGGCAAAATAGACAAACCCATATACACTCTGCTTAAGGAAACCCAAAAAGCTAACACCCATCTGATACAATGGGACCCTATAGCTGAGGCAGCCTTTCAGACCCTGAAGCAGGCACTACTGCAGGCTCCAACTCTAAGCCTTCCTACAGGGAACGACATCTCCCTTATGTGACGGAAAAGTCAGGAGTGGCACTGGGGGTTCTCACCCAGACTTGGGGGGGGCACACCACAACCGGTGGCATATCTAAGTAGAGAAATTGATGTAGTAGCAAAAGGCTAGCCACACTACTTGCAGGTCATAGCCATGGTGGCTATACTGGTCTCAGAAGCTGTTAAAATAGTGCAGGGAAAAGATCTAACTGTATGGACCTCACATGATGTAGCTGGAATTCTGGCCTCTAAAGGAGGCTTATAGCTGTCTGACAGCCAATTAGTCAAATATCAGGCCTTAATGCTCAAAGAGCCTGTTCTTCAGCTGAGCATATGTGCAGCCCTCAATCCAGCTACTTTTCTTCCCGAGGAAGGGGCAGACAGAGAACATGACGGTCAGCAGGTTATAGCCCAGAACTATGTGGCTCAAGAGGATCTCCTCTAGCCAATCCTGACCTTAACCTATACACTGACAGAAGTTCCTTTATGGAAAATGGAGTTCACAAGACAGGATATGCAGTAGTCAGTGATCAAACAGTGCTTGAAAATAATTCCCTCCCTCCTGGAACTACTGCCCAACTGGCAGAACTATTAGCCCTCACTCGACCTCTAAAATTAGGAAAAGGAAAGAGAATAAACATATACACAGATTCCAAATATGCTTACCTGGTTCTGCATGCCCATGCTGCCATATGGAAGGAAAGAGAGTCCCTAACCTCAGCAGGAACTCTCATTACATATCATAAGGAAATTTTAGACTTATTACAAGCTGTCCAAGAACCCAAAGAGGTAGCAGTATTACACTATCAGGGTCACCAGAAAGGAGATGAGAAGGAAGCAGAGGGCAATCCCTGAGCTGACCTGGAGGCAAAAAGGGCAGCTAGACAAGAATTTATAGAAGGACCTTTAATATGGGAAAACTCTCTCCAAGGAACTAGACCTCAATACTCATCAGAAGACGTAGAGTGAGCAATCTAACAGGGACATAATCTTCTCCCTTCAGGATGGCTAACCACTGAGGAGGGAAAAGTACTCCTACCTGCTGCTGGCCAGTGGAACGTACTTAAAACCCTACATCAAACCTTCCATATGGGTATAGAAAATACATATCAAATGGCTAAATCTATATTTTCAGAAAAAGGTCTCTTTAAGGCTGTCCAACAAATAGTCAAAGGATGTGAAATATGCCAGAAAAATAATCCTTTGGCACATCAGAAAGTTCCTCCCAGGGAACAGCAAACTGGTCGTTACCCAGGTGAGGACTGGCAAATGGACGTTACCCATATGCTTAAGTTTCAGGGATATCAATATCTGTTATTATGTGTAGATACCTACACAAACTGGGTTGAGGCTTTCCCCTGTAGAACAGAAAAAGCCCAAGAGGTAATAAGAGTTCTGATTAATGAAATAATCCCTAGATTTGGACTCCCTCACTATCTTCAAAGTGATAATGGCCCTGCCTTTGAAAAATCCTTGGATAGTAACCAAAGGAATTTTCAAAATATTAGGAATACAATATCATCTCCACTGTGCTTGAACGCTCAGTCCCGAGGGAAAATGGAAAGGATGAATGAAATTTTAAGAGACACTTAAAGAAAGTGGCACAGGAAACCCATCTCCCGTGGCCTTCTCTATTACCCATAGCACTCTTAAGGACTCAAAACTTTCCTCAGAAAATAAGACTCAGCTCCTATGAGATGCTTTATGGATGTCCCTTTCTTACTAATGATCTCGTATTAGACAAGGAAACAGCAAATCTAATAAAAGATAAAACCTCCTTGGCTAAGTACCAACAGGCTCTTAGGACCTGACCTAAAGGACACCCTAGGGAAAAAGGGAAAGAGTTATTCTGCCCTGGAGACTTGGTGCTCAAGTCTTTCAGACTTGAGACTTGGTCCTCAGACTCTCACTCAGACTCTCCCTCTCGAGGCCCATCTTGGGAAGGACCATTTTCAGATATTCTGTCTACCCCAACAGCAGTCAAGGTGGTGGGAATTGACTCATGAATTCATCACACTTGGCTGAAACCTTGGACAACTCCTGAAAAAAAATCATAGGCCCTCCACTCCACAGCCTGAAGTTCCAGGAGATGGCCCTTCATATACCTTTCAGCCTTTAGAGGATCTATGTTTGCTCTTTTGACGAGAACCTCAGGAAAGTACTGATAAGTCTAACTTACATTCTGGCATTAACAGGACTATCACTCCCGCAAATCATACAGGGTTTATATGTCCCTTGGTCACCAATCTGCAAATTCCATCTACCCCAAACTTCACTTGTGTGAATACTATTAACAATTCCAATGCTTCCCTATGCCAAAACTGGGTTGCCTTACCCCCAGGCCTCAACTGCCTTGCACAAGTCTTATTCTTTGTTTGTGGCACCTCAGCTTACCGCTGCCTGAACAATACCCATAGGGAAATATGCCTCCTCTCCTTCCTAGTGCCCTCCATGACTATTTACACTGACTCTTGGTTGCAGAGTCTTCTCTTGCCAAGGCTACGCCATACCCAAACCCCAATTATTCCTTTCACAGTGGGGGCTGGCATAATAGGAGTACTTGGTACTGGCATTGGAGGAGGTATTGCTACCTCTACTCAGTTTTGCTATAAGCTATCTCAGGAGCTAAATGATGACATGAAAAAGATTGCTGATTCTCTCATAACTCGGCAGAAGCAGCTTATCTCTTTTCCTCCTGTGGCTCTTCAAACTAGAAGGGCCTTGAATCTGCTAACTGTCGAAAGAGGAGAAACCTGTCTCTTTTTAGGAGAAGAATGCTGCTGCTTTGTAAACCAATCAGGTATTGTCTTAAACAAAGTTAAAGAACTCAGGGACCAATTGAATGCAGGGTTAAAGACCTTCAAGAAACAGGATTGTGGAGCTTGTTTAACAACTGGCCTCTTCTATACCCATTTATAACCATTCCTTTATTGCTGGCCTTCAGGCCTCTCATCTTTAACCTTTTTGTTCAGATTCATTTCTTCTAAAATTGAGGCCATGAGGCTACAAATGGTCCTGCAAATGGAACCCCAGATGTCCTAGTCTCATGAGTTCTATAGTGGACCTCTGGATTGACTTGCACCCATGGAAGACTTCCCTCTGGAGGCAACCTCATCTGCAGGGCCCCTTCTACACCCCAATCCAGCAGGAAGTAGTCAAAGAGCAATCGACGCCCATGTCCCAACAGCAGTTGGACTTTCTTGTTCAGAGGGGGGACTAACGGACTGTGTTAAAGAAACTTCTTTTCCCAGGTCTGCTAGGGGAGGAGTTTCAAATGCAGGAATTTCTTGGCTCCATGCCTCCATCTAGAGCCCAGAGCAGTTTCAAATGTAAAGTTTTTTGTCTGGTTTTCCCAAGTGCAGGCAAGGTAGGGAAAGCCGGGTGGGGCTATTTTGTCCCAAATTCCCACTGAAAGCTCTGGGAGAAGGAGGCTCTGTAACTCAGGCTTGTAGACCAAGTAACTGGTATCAGAGTCAAAGATCAATGACACCAGAGGAAGTTTGAAAGAACTCCTCTTATTGGACCAGAACATGAATGGGGAGGGAATAACTCAAGGGTCAAAACTTCAGCTGCTCCTACCTAAGCGGGGGTTCCCCTCGCACAACAGCATGGGAGCTGTCCCTTCTCTCTCTCTCTCTCATAAAATGCATTTCTGCAAAACTCTTTGGATCCACAATTTTATTCAGACGGTAAACTCACCGTGCCTCTGGGGCCCCTTTCCTCATTCTTCAGGGTTAGAGAGGTCAAGGACCTACGCGCTCTGGGAGCTGGGTACACTCCCCTGGTCGCAATAGCACTGGCAACAGAGGCAAGGCTGGTACAGGGGAGGGATGGAGTGCCTTTCATTCACTTCTTTTTCCACAACAGATTGCCTCAATATGGTTCAGATACTAATATACATTAATAGAAATACTTGTTAAATTATCCTTCTTGCCCAATAATTTTTCTTTGAACATAAGTTTAATTCTAAAGGGCTTCCCTGAAATCACTTTAATTCTTCATCTCTTTACAGAAGTCTATAATTTAAGAGACTTGACCTTTTATAAAAATAAAATGTATCAGCTCGCAAACAGAACTTTTCAAAGAACCATTGCACACAGTCATATTGTTGCATTGTTGGTTTTTGTGTTTGGTTTCTATTGATCGTTTAGTGAAGTCACCCCTCAGACACTCTTGCATTTCTTTGTCAAATACACTCAACATATTTACCTGGTAGGAGTGTTTCCAGTTCCCATAGAACAACTCAATACTGTAGACATGAAAACAAATATTGCAAAGAAAAATCGGCAAAATAGAAGCTTTTCAAATTTTAATAGGTAAATATGACCGTGTCCACCAAACAGAAGTTATAAATTCAGCCTCAGAATGTGGATTAAGATATATTTTACTTGCTTATCATTAATATAGATTATGTATTGTGCCTGTGTTCAGATATCTGAGTGTTTCCCTACAGATATTATCAGCAATATCTGTGCTGCTTTTATAGCATGAATCACAGTGTCTCTATTAAACTTACTTGGATATGTGCCTGACCTCATTGGAACCCTCATATGTTCACTAAGCAAATATTTTTAAAGCACTTTTTATGTACTAGGGGCTGGGAGTACAGATATCAGTATGGTGCATATTGACACTACCTTCATGGAACTGTCTGCTTTTGAAGAAGAAAAAGCCATGTCTTTCATCTGTGTTCCTCCATATAATGGCTTAACATGGTTTTGCACAACTTGTTCTTGTAGAATTGAACAGCAACAACAAAAAAATAACAAGTACAGTTAAAAAGAAAACAACACACATGCTGTTGGCAGCTGGATCCACTAGGCCTAGAGTAGTCCCAGACTGTGAGACCTGGGATCATTTCTGCCTTCTCTTTTTCAATTTCTTCTAATTAAAAAATAATAATAATACACAGAATGGTAATTTTGCTGTCTGTAAGACAGCAAAAAGGCAGGGACACGTTCCAATCTTAAGCCGTTAAACACTCTGGCTGGAATCAAATAAAAAATGTTAGCTAAACTGTAATACACTAAAATACCCTTGACTCTACTAGGGCTATTTATCACTAAAAAGCACTGGATTAGCAGTGTGTTTCCTTGCTTCCTAAGGATTATTGATGATAACAGCATACAAGTCAGCCTGTGTAGAATGCCAGAAAGAGATATATTGCAAGTCATCTCTTTCTTCTCCGGAATGTTATCCTTTCACCTCCTTCAATTTCATTTAAGTATCGACATCAGCTTTCCTCTTCGGCTCCGGCTAGAGATACATTCCCAGTCGATGAGCTAATACATCTGTCTATCCCCTTCTCTCTACCAGCCCTATAAATTGGCTGTAAGACGAGTTCAGAGTTAAAAATACCTCCACACCTCCCTTGCCCCTCACTATAGAGAGTGCTTTGGGCCCTGGCATCCCACCTCTTACATCTTTCCATGGTCCTTCCTTTCCATACTCACATAAGTCAGTGTCCAATTCTTATCAATAACTTTCTTCAATTAAAATATATGTGAGATTCTTACTACCTAGGCAGTGGTAATCATAATTGCTCTCAGTATTTGAAAAACTTAGGCTTCTAGAGGTCTGTGAATATTCAGATTGATTAAACAAGGTAGGATGATCATGTATACAGATCTAGTACTTATTCTTTCTTTTCGTATGACCACTCAGAACCACCGACCCTGTTGCCTACACTCCTACTCCTGGGCATCTTTCTTCCTTTGGCTTCCCTGACATCACACAGTTCTGACGACAGTATTTCCTCTGTGGCTACAATTGATTCAGTTTATTTTGCAGAGTCTTCTTTCTCTTCCATTTTATTTTAATTACTGTTCCTCAGGCTTCTGTCTCTTTTTCTTTATTCATTCAAGTTCCTTTACACAAGTAACCATTTATTTATTAATAACTCTTAGACCTCTCCTGAACTAAGAAACTGTTTCTACTGTCTCCTGGACATGTTCATTTACGTGGCTTATGATTCATCTCACTCAAGTAAATCCAAACCCAGTGCATCACCTCCCTCTTAGCTCCAGATCTCCCCTTCTCTTGTTGTGAAAGAAACCACCAGCTACTTCATAATTCAAGCAAGGGCACTGGGATCTCTTCTGGACCTGTCCCTCTCTCACTACCCACATTCCATCAATAGCCCTCCAAATCATATCTGTGTCCACTCACATTTCACCTGTCTACATACCCATCATCCCTTGCCTGGATTACTAGAAAATCTAATTTCCTGCCTCAAGTCTTGGTACACCCCAGGCCACTCTGTATACTGCAGGCAGAAATGATCTTCCTAAAACACATATCAGATCGTATTTTTTCTCATCTTCAAATTTTGTGGTGGCTCTGCATCGCTCTTAGGATAAAGGCTAAAGTTAGGTTGGGTGTAATAAGGCACTCCATTAATAAGCCCCTACCAAATTCTGCCTAGACTTCTGCCACACTTACACTCTAACGGTCTGTCATGTTAAACTTCCTTCAGGTCTTAAAAGTGATACATTTTCTAGAATTCTGTGCTTCAGCAAGCTTGTCTCTTTTCTGGGAACACTCTTCCTTCACCCACACAGGAAGGCTTTCCACACACAATTTTACAATACTTATATGAGTTCTTATAAAGTTGTTTAATTTTTTCTTCTTTTTGCTATTGTATTTTAAATGTTTAAATGCAATGAAAGTGTACTACTTTTACTACTAAAAAGCTGGTAATCAACATATTCATACCCTGTAATTCCACTCTGGATATATATGCAATAGAAATGAACATTTTTTTTCACCAAAAGACTCAATTAATTGTGAGAGAGGTTTTCCCTTTCAAATCAATTAAAGGTAAATATATTCATATTTTTAAAATACTTTTATTTTATATTCAAAGGTACAATATGCAGATTTGCCATATAGGCAAACTAGTGTCATGGGGGATTCATTGTACAGATTATTTCTTCACCCAGGTACTAAGCCTAGTACCCAATAGTTATGTTTTTTAGGATCCTCTCCTCCTCCCAATCTCCACCCTGAAGTGGCCCCAGTGTCTGTTGTTTGCCTCTTCGTGTTCATGAGTTCTCATCATTTAGCTCCCACTTATAAGTGAGAATATGCAGGATTTGGTTTTTTCTTTCTGCATTATTTTCCTAAGGATAAAAGCCTCCAGTTCCAACTATGTTCCTGAAAAAGACATGATCTCATTTGTTTGATGGCTGCATAGTATTCTGTAATGTCTATGTGCCACATTTTCTTTATTCAATCTGTCATTGATGGGTATTCGGGTTTATTCCATGTCTTTGCTATTGTGAATAGCACTGCAATGAACATTTGCATGGATGTGTCTTTATGATAGAACAATTTCTATTCCTTTGGGTATATACCTATTAGATAACCAATATTCTACAGTATTTCTAGGTCGAATGGTAGTTCCATTTTTAGCTCTTTGAGGAATCACCACCCTGCTTTCCACAATGGCTGAACTAATTTATATTACCACTACTAATGTATCAGAGTTCCCTTTTCTCCTCAGTCTCACCAGCATCTGTTATTTTTTTACTTTGTAATATTAGCTATTCTGAACGGAGTGAGATGGTATCTCACTGTGGCTTTGATTTGTATTTATTTAATGATGGGTGATGTTGAGCCTTTTTTCATATGATCATTGGCCATATGTATGTCTTCTTTTGAGAAGTGTTTCCTCATGTTCCATGTCCCCTTTTTGAATGGGGTGTTTTGTTTTCTTGTAAATTTGTTTAAGCTCCTTATAGATACTGGATATTAGACTTTTTTTAGATGCACAGTTTGTAAATATTTTCTCCCATTCTGTAGGTTGTCTGTTTATCCTATTGATAGTTTCTTTTCCTGTGCAGAAGCTCTTTAGTTTAATTAGGTCCTATTTGGCAATCTTTCCTTTTTTATAATTGCTTTGAACATCTTTATCATGAAATCTTTACCTGTTCTATTGCCTAAGTTATCTCCCAGGGTTTTCATAGCTTTGGATTTTACATTTGTCATTAATCCTTCTTGAGTTGATTTTTGTATATGGTGTAAGAAAAGGGTCCAGTTTCAATATTATTCACATAGCTATCCAGTTTCCCAGCACCATTTATTGAATAGGGAGTCCTTTCCCCATTGTTCATTTTGGAAGCTTTTTCAAAGGTCAGATGTTTATAGGTGTTTGGTTTTATTTTTGGATGCTATATTCTGTTCCATTGTTCTATGTGCCTGTTTTTGTACCAGTACCATGCTACTTTTGGTTACTGTAACCTTGTAATATAGTTTAAAGTCAGGTAACACTATGCCTCCAGCTTTGTTTTTTTATTTACGATTGCCATGGCTATTTGGGCTCCATTTTGGTTCCATATAAATTATTTTTTCTAATTTTGTCAAGAATATCAATGATAGTTTGATAGAAATAACATTGACTCTGTAAATTGTTTTGGGCAGTATGGCCATTTTAATAATATACCTTCTTCCTATCCATTATCACGGAATGCTTTTCCATTTGTTTGTGTCATCTCATTCCTTTTGAGCAGTGTTTTGTAATTCTCATTGCAGAGTTCTTTTACCTCCCTGGTTAGCTACATTTTTAGGTATTTTTTTTTTTTTTTGTGGCAATTGTGAATGGAATTCCATTACTGATTTGACTCTTAGTTTGGCTGTCGTTAAGTGTATAAGAATGCCAGAGATTTTTGTATGTGGATTTTGTATCCTAAAACTTTACTGAAGTTGTTTATCAGCTGAAGAAGCTTTTGGCCAAGACTATGGGGCTTTCTATATATACAGAATCATGTCATCTGGAAATAGGCATAGTTTGACATCCTGTATTTCCATTTGAATGCCCTTTATTTCTTTCTCTTGCGTGATTATTCTGGCCTGGACTTCCAATGCTATGTTGAATAGGACTGGTAAGAGAAGACATCCTTGTATCAGTTTTCAAGGGGAATGCTTCCAGCTTTTCCTCATTCAGTATGATGTTGGCTGTGAGTTTGCCATAGATGACTCATTATTTTGATGTTTGTTCCTTCAACATCTAGTTTATTGAGAATTTTTTAACATAAAAAGACATTGAACTTTATTAAAAGCCTTTTCTGCATCTATTGAGATCGTTAGGTGGTTTTTGTCTTTAGTTATGTTTATGCGATGGATCACAGTTATTGATCTGCGTATGTTGAATCAACCTTGCATTCCAGGGAAAAAACCTACTTGATGACAGGTGATTAACTTTTTGATGTACTGCTGGATTTCATTTGCAAGTGTTTTGTTCAGGATTATTGCATCAGTATTCATTAAGAATATTGGCCTGAAGTTTACTTTTTTTGTTGTGTCCCTGCCAGGTTTTGGTAACAGGATGATGCTGGCCTCATAGGATAAGTTGTGAGGAGTCCCTCCTCAATTTTTAAAAAGAGTTTTAGTAAAAATGATACCAGCTCTTCTTTGTACATCTGGTAAAATGTAGCTGTAAAATCATCTGGTCCTGGGCTTTTTTGGGAGGGTTGGTAGGGTATTTATTACTTATTCAATTTCAGAGCTCATTTTTGGTGTGTTCAGGGAATCGAATACTTCCTGGTTTGGTTTTTGGAGGTTGTGCTGTCCAGGAGTTTATCCATCTTTTTTAGGTTTTCTAGTTTGTGTGCATAGAGGTGTTTGTAGTAGTTTCTGACGGTTATTTTTATTTCTGTGCAGTGAGTGGTAACATTTTCTTTGTTGTTTCTAATTGCGTTTATTTGGATCTTCGCTTTTATTCTTTATTAGTTTAGCTAGCATCCTATCTTATCAAATTTTTTCAAAATAACCTACTCTTGGTTAACCGATCTTTTGAATGGGTTCTCATGTCTTGATTTCCTTCTGTTCAGCTTGGATTTTGGTTGTTTCTTGTCTTCTGCTAGCAGTGGGGTTGGTTTGTTCTTGCTTCTCTAATTCTTTCAGGTAATATTAGGTTGTTAATTTGAGATATTCCTACGTTTTTGTTGTTGGCATTTAGTGCTATAAATTTCCCTGTTAACACTCTCTCAGCTGTGTCCAAGAGATTCCAGTATATTGTATCTTTGTTCTCATTAGTTTCAAAAACCTTGTTTATTTTTGCCTTAATTTCATTATTTACTCAAAAGTCACTCAGAAGCAAGTTGTTTTATTTTCATGTAATTGCATGGTTTTGAGCAATTTTTAAAGTTTTAACTCCTATATTTATTGTATTGTGATCCAAGAGTATGTTTGGTGTGACTTTGGTTCCTTTGCAGTGCTGAGGATTGTTTTATGTCTGACTACTGGTCAATTAATAGAGTATGTGGTGATGTGAATAATATATATTCTCTTGTTTTTGAGTGGAGAGTTCTGTAAAGGTCTGATAATATAATTCTCTACGGATCAGATTAATTGGTCTAACACTGAATTCATGTCCTGTTAATTTTTCACCTCAATGATCTGTCCAATACTATCAGTGGAGCATTAAAGTCTCCCACCATTATTGTGTGGGATTCTAAATCTCTTTGTAGGTCTCTAAAAGCTTGCTTTATGGATCTGGGTTATTCTGTTTTGGGTGTATTATATTCAGATTTTTTAAATAATGCCTGTTACCAGATCAAAAGTACACTGGACTCCTCTGCACTATCTTTGCTACTTCCTATGTGTTCCAAAATCAAAAATTAAAAAAGCATAATAGTCACTGACATGAATATTATCTAGTAATTTAAAATAGTATTTCTTTGAAAATTAAAATTCAATTGGCAACTGAATGCATAGAAGATAAATCACTCATAAGATCTGTCTTCAGTGTTACTATCTGGTTTTAGAAAATACTTAAAATAAATCATTCAAGTTATACTTACTGAAACATAAATATCAGAGTAGTAAATGTCAACATATTATAATACATATTTTCTTTTCCTGATTCCTAAACCTCAGTGAATCTAGAAGTTCATAGGCTAAGAAGCTTTACTATGACAACTGGAATACAAATATATCAAGTGTGATAGTATCTCAAAGACAAATGAGGATTGTGTAAGAAAGGAGATATGGGCCAATCATTGCTTTTCTTTTTTGAAAAGTGCCTCATTTCAGGCCCCATAAATATGGTCAGGGGAGGGCATGGGAGAGGAAAGAGAACTGAACTTCCTCTCAGGGGTACATGGCAGAGCCAAGGCTGGATTTTGTGTGGCAATCAGCAATAATCATCACGTCTTTGAGTATATTCTCCTTCCTGCTTCTGTGTCCTCTCCTCTCTTCACTTATATCTCCTTTGTGCCCAGTTCTCCCCATCTGCCCATGCAATCAATCCATCAGTCACACAAATAAAAATTGTAAGAGTATATGATATAATCTATAAATGAAAGGTATCATTAGCAAAAATGCTCTTCTTGGAAGTCTGGGGGTCTTCTCAGGATCTTATGGCCAAAACAGAGCTCTTTCCCCCACCTCACACCCAACTTCCTCAGTTGGGTACATAAGACCATTATTCACCTAGTTGCTCAAGTCAAAAACCAATAACTTTTCCTCAGTTTCTCCTATCCCTGCCATAATGCCACTTAATACATCGAGTCCTCATATATTTATATACAAAATGCATCTAAAATCTGTCTGCTTTTCTCCGTCTTCACTGCCTTATTCCAAACATCACCATTTCTTACTTGGATTATTACATCAGTTTCCTTGCTTCTGTTCTCACAACAGCAATGGCGATCTTTAAATAAATAAATAAATAAAATTACATTGTTGTCCTGCTTAAAAAATCTCCAGCAACTTCTCACCATAGCTAGAATAAAGTACAGACTCTTTACTACGGCCCCTCAGGGTTCTCAAACTCTGGCCCATCCTTGCCTGTCATGTGATACTGACTGCTCCAGCTGCTCAGGCCTTCTTTCTCATCCTCAGGCATGCTAACTGCCTTTCTGACGTAGAATCTTGTACTCTGCCTGGAATGCTCTGGCTCCAGAGTTATGTATGGTTTCAAGTCGCAGCTCACTACCATCACCAACTGAGGTGTTTTCTGAATTCCCAAACCAAATTAATATCCACTATATAAAATAATTACTGTGTTTATTTATTTATTTATTGTCTATTGCCTGCCCATGCCATGTAAATTCAAAATAAGTGACGATCACTGGTTTTCCTGGTCCCTACGACAGTCTGGCACATAGTAGACTCTTTAAAAGAATGTGGCGACAATTTGTTTTGTCAATGTTTTCCTCTCTTGACTTTCATCAAGATGACTAAAATTAGAGAGAATAAGAATAAAATAAAAGAGATCAAGAAATAATAATTTCAAGAGAAACAGAACAGTTCTAGACTCAAATGTTTAATATGAAATAAAAAATAAATAGCTGAGTGTTATTACTAAATGAGATCTATGCAAATCATGTGCAGGCAGAGTTCAACTGAGATATCTATTAAATTTTGGTCAGTATGACTATTATGCAAACACTTTTGTTTGCTTTTTATTATGAGTATAATTTTCCACAGTAGACTTGGGTGAAGTAATAACTGTGGTTTTTCTGCAAAGAGTATTAACATTTTATACTTGACCAAGAAAAAGATGAAATCAAAACATTGCTTACTCTTTAACTACTGCCACACTGCCCAACTTCCCCTGATTGCTATAAGTCTGTTTCCATCTGAGGTATCAATGTTTCTTTTTATTTTTCTGAAAAAGAGACCACTGGAGAAGGAGAGGGGAGATTTAAGTAATTATTCATCGAACTTTGTATATAAAATAGTGATATATATTACCAAGACCCAACTTAGGACTGGAGGATTTCTCTGTCTCCTTTTTTAATGTATATTTGTTATTTATGAGTCATATACATTAAAAGTTACCCTTTATAAGACTTCAGTCAAAGCAATGAATTAAACTCTTTTTGTTTGTTTTTGGAGCAGAGAGGTTTCTGTTGTTCTAAAAAGTGTTCTTTTGTCGTAGAAAAATTAATTGCTGACAGGAATAGCAGCTTTGTTACCTTATTAGCCAATGAAGAGAATGATGAAGAGTCATTTTATGTGACTAGTAAGAAAGAAGTTAGTTACTGTGCTTAAAATATTGACTAAGCAATTATTCTGCCATTTCACAGAACACTAAGCCAATTGTTGAAGAGCTCTACTCAGGTTGATCATAAGCCAGAAGAGCTTCTCAAGTTCCATCTGATGACAAAACAAGTTCAGTCACAGAACGACCCAGGCAGTAAATACAGTAAGAAAGAAAATCAGGCATCTTTTGTTTGTCTGAAATAACTATTTGTTTGTAACACCAGGATATCACCTTATATCCAGCCTCAGTATTGGGCCAAATTATGACCCAAATATTTAGCAAAAAGAAATTTGTTCTCTCCATAATTTCAGATTTATTGGTGGATGTTTTATCTCTATTTTCTGCTCAAGAAAAGGGAAGATGCTTCTAGACTGTGAAGCAATAATGAGAATCCATGAAGGGCATAATGTTGTAATGGAAAAAATTTCCTACCTGAGAATCAAGAACCTGTTTTCTAACCCTATATAACTTCTCTGGACCTCATATTCCTGGATGTAAAATAAGCATAGGAATCTGGTAGGTTCCGTTAAGCTCTAAAATAGAATGAGTCATTGCAGTAGAGTTCTCCCAGGCAGTAAATAATTAAGATTATATCTACACTGAGCTATTAAGAGAGTAACAAAGGCATTAAATATTCTTAATAAGTATCTCATTTATGAAATTGTCCCAAATGTTACTGTTATTTACTGGAGGTATTTACTAAAAATATTATTTGCCAGAAATGATCGCAACACAAAGAATGGAAAATCTGCCACAGTTCAGTTCAACCAATAGTTACTGAGATTCCAATTCCTAGGAAGCTTTAGCTTGACCTTAGACAACACCATACTGAGCTATTTCTCAATATTGTGGATTTACTATACATAGTGGATTTACTTCTATAATTAGAAGCAATTTCCCTCATTCTTAATAACACACATTGAGCTCTTTCAGAGAGCAGGAGAGGGGGACATTTTTGAATACTCTAAACTTTCTAAATTATAACTTTGATTCAAAACCTTTACTTTCATTAAATGTGCTTTATATTCTTATATATGGAGGAAATCTTGGGGCAGCAGAGCTAGTTCATATAAAGACAGAAAATCTTTGCACCAAGGTAGATTAACTGAAAGAAAAAACATGTAGAGAATATGTATCTATCTATAAAGAGACTGAAGCCAGTGACAAAGTGGTTTTGAAATGATCAGAGCCCAGACAACATGTTTAAGCCCGAATGTCTGTAAGCCACAACATCACAGAGATCTTTTGGTAAGTAGGTCAGTTGAAGAAACAAGAGTTTTGCAGTGTATATGACGTCCTCAAATGATTATGCTTGGATTTGCATACTTACATGAATTCAAAAATCTTGTTTCTTCATTTTTTAATTGACAGACAATACTGTATGCATTTACAGTGTACAACATGAAGTTTTGTAGTTTACATACATTATGGAATTGTCAAATCTAGCTAATTAACATGTGCATCACCTCACATAGTTATTTTTGTGGTAAAAGCACATAATGTCTACTCTAGATTTTACAAGAACACAATATATCATCATTGACTATAGTTACCTTGCTGCAGAGTAGATCTCTTGAAGTTTATTTTTTTTATTCTGCTGTAAGTATGTATCCTTTGGCCAGCATCTCCCCCTACCCCACCAACCCCAGCCTGTGGTAACCACCATTCCACTCTGCGTCTATGTTATCAAATTTTCAAGATTCCACATACAAGTGAGATGATGCAGTATTTGTCTTTCCACACCTGGCTTATTTCACTTAACACAATGTCCTCCAAGTTCATCCATGTAGTCATAAATGACTGGATTTCATTCTTCTTTATGACTGAATAGTATTCCATTGTGTATATAGGCCACATTTTCTTTATTCATTCATCTATTGATGGACACTTAGCTTCCACTCAGGTTTCTACCAATACTCTCTTTGGTGTATTCTATACCAACTCTGGCTAGTCCCACAGCACTGCCACCAGATATTACTACTTAAGTAGAAGTGAGAGCCCAATTTCTTCTACTAACATGTCATTAATAACCCGAGAATGGCTGCAGGGCCTTTGCACTTACTGTTCCCTTTGCTTGAAATGTTCTTCACCCAGATACATGCATGCTCACTCCCTCACTTCCTTCCAGTCTGAGCTCAAATATCAAGTGAGAGCCCTACTTTCCTCCTTGTTAAATAAGGATTCCCCTATAAATATCTATTTCTTCATCAGCTATATTTTTTATAGCCCTGGTAATGCCCAACTTATATTCTTATCTAAATATATTAATTTGTTTTTGTTTATTGCTTTTGTCTGTGACTAGAATGTAACCTCTAGAAGAGCAGAGACATTTATTTGTCTGTTGTTCTATCCCAGATCCTGTAATAGTGCTGGTATATAGTAGGTGCCTAACAAATATTTGTTGAATGCACAAATTAAATAAATTTTATCATCCTTTAAAACCAACTAAAACACTGGATGGGTGGAGGAATGTGTCAAGGCCATTTTCTGCCACCTGGTTTTTCCTCTGCTATCCCTTCCAAAGGCTTGAAAATGGCTTCATCTCACAAAACAATTACAGATCATGGGGAATATAAAAGCATATTTGTTCCTTATTTTCTGGAGATGACTATAAACCTATAGTTTTCCTAGAAAGAACATTTATAAGGCATGTTTTAAATTTTTAATTGTTCTGACAATGAAGCAGTGGCTAAAGTTTAAGGATGGGGGTCTTGATGAGGAAGTAGCTGATATATATATAGTGACCTCCATCTCTCCATCCCTTCTTTACAAAAAATTCCAACCTTGGTTTTGTCGGTCTGGCTTAACTGATCAGGTTCAGGAAATTTGCTTAAACTTTCAAAATGCTAATAAATGTTATTTAGATACTCTTCTCTTCCTCAAGCTCTGCTGGAATCACAAGAAATGTGAAGTGTCATTTCTTAGCTTGGAAGATCCCAAAGAGAATAAAAATAGAAGAGGAAGAATATCATGTTGACTTGCTCCTTCCCTCTTAGATTTAGATGCAAGTGATTAACATTCTGAGAGCATTTCCAAGTTTTAGTTTACTAAATGATGCTCGATAGAAGACACCCTCAGAGGAGATTTGTAAGATATTTTATTGAGTTCCTGCTTGAGTCAGAAAGCATGTTCTGTTCAGGTGACTTGAAATCATTATTTCCATTTCCACTCCTCGTTTCTAGATACCCGGTTGATCTCATCTGCTTAAATGTTCCATTCACATCTTGAGAATTCCTTAGTCCCTGCATTAAACTACAGGGGGCTATAGTGTTGCATATACTCTTCATGTGTATATATTAAGTAACACTGGGCCAAGCAAAATAATTTAGCTGCTTCAACCAGGAAATACTTTTTCCTGAAATTTAAGGCTGTGAACCAGGCAGCTTATTTATGAAGACTAAACAGTTTCCCATCCAGACTTGCATCAAGACCTCGCCTCACTGTCCCCACTTATCTCTACTACCCACCTTCTTGCCAAACCTGCCTTAAAAATCACATAGCCCAGGCCCTGAAATGCTATAACTTCCTTGCTTTAATTTAGCATTTTGAGATATCACTAAAACTGGATAATGCTCTAATAAACTTAACATTGCCTGATCAATAGGTTTTTCTGGTAGTACTTTTGGGAATGAATAGCCAACGGCCAAAGTGCAGTTTTAATCTGACCTCATTATTTCATCTCACAACTTACTCTTTCTCCTTTGATGACATTAGTATCCACCCACAGAGTCCATAAACAGAATTATTCTTCACTACTTCCTCTGACCTTCAATAACTAATCAACCCTGAAGCTCTATTGATTTTATCAACTTTCCCCTTTTAACATATTCCTGCTATCTTCCCACTGCTTTTTCATGCCCACCCCTGAGTATTCTACCTAATTAACTCCATTTACCTGGCTGGAATAGTTGCAGGCTGCCATCATGTATGCTGCCTAAATCCTGTCAAAAGAAATACTTCGCGCCGAATTTTTTTTTTTTTTTTGAGACTGAGTCTTGCTTTGTGCCCCTAGATAGAGTGCAATGGCCCCATCTTGTCTCACTACAACCTCTGCCTCCTGGGTTCAAGAGATTCTCCTGCCTCAATCTCCCGAGTAGCTGGAACTACAGGCACCTTCCATCATACCTGGCTAATTTTTGTATTTTTAGTAGAGACAGGGTTTCACCATGTTTGCCAGGCTGATCTCGAACTCCTGACCTCAGGTGATCCACCCGCCTTGGCCTCCCAAAGTGCTGGGATTACAGGCATGAGCCATTGTGCCCAGCTGTCTAATTAAATTTAAAGGCATTTAATTGAGCAATGAATGATTCATGAACCGGGCAGCCCCCCAGGATCACAACAGATTCAGAAAGACTCCAGCACAGGCACGTGGTGGGAGATACATGGACAGCAAAAGGAAAGTGAGGTACAGAAAATGAAAGTGAAGGACAGAAACAACTGGATTGGATAAAGCTCTCCATTTACCTTATTTTTTTTTTTTGAAAGAAAGAAAAAGAGAGGAAAGAAAGTGAGAGTGAAAGAAAGAAAAAAAAAGACTGTACGAGAGAAAGAAAGAGGAAGGAAAAGAGGGAGAGAGAACAGGATTCTTGTTCTACTGCCCAGGCTA
>CAUYLG010033031.1:0-54273 GCA_963573385.1 Cacajao melanocephalus | reverse complement strand
CCATTTTTAGACTGCATTCTAGTCTGGGCAATAGAACAAGAATCTCGTTCTCTCTCCCTCTTTCTCTCCCTCTTTCTCTTCCTCTTTCATTCTCTCTTACATTCTTTTTTTTCTTTCTTTCACTCTCACTTTCTTTCCTCTCTTTTTCTTTCTTTCAAAAAAAAAATCAGTGGAAAAAAAAAAAGCAGTGTCTAGAGGGAAACTTATAGAAATAAATGCCCACATGAGAAGCAAGGAAAGATCTAAAATCAACACCCTATCGTCAAAATTGAAAGAGCTAGAGGAGCAAGATCAAAAAAACTCAAAAGCTAGTAGAAGTCAAGAAATAACTAAGATCAGAGCAGAACTGAAAAAAAACTTTTGCAATCTACCCAACTGACAAAGGGCTAATATCCAGAATCTACAAAGAACTAAAACAGATTTACAAGAAAAAAACAAATAAGCCCATTCAAAAGTGGGCAAAGGATATGAACAGACACTTTTCAAAAGAAGACATATATGAGGCCAACAAACATATGAAAAAATGCTCATCATCACTGGTCATTAGAAAAATGCAAATCAAAACCACATTGAGATACAATCTCACACCAGTTAGAATGGCAACATTAAAAAATCTGGAGACAATAGATGCTGGAGAGGATGTGGAGAAATAGGAACATTTTTACACTGTTGGTGGGAGTGTAAATTAGTTCAACCATTGTGGAAGACAGTGTGGCACTTCCTCAAGGATCTAGAAAGAGAAATTGCATTTGACCCAGCAATCCCATTACTGGGTATATATCCAAAGGATTATAAATTGTTCTATTGTAAAGACACTTGCACACATATGTTCATTGCAGCACTGTTTACAATAGCAAAGACCTGGAACCCACCCAAATGCCCATCGATGACAGACTGGACAAGGAAAATGTGGCACATATACACCATGGAATACTATGTAGCCATGAAAAACGATGAGTTCGTGTCCTTTGTAGGGACATGGATGAACATGGAAACCATCATTCTCAGCAAAATGACAAAAATCAACTGTTTGATTTTCTGTTCAACCGCATGTTCTCACTCATAGGCGGGTGTTGAACAATGAGAACATACGGACACAGGGAGGGGAACATCACACACTGGCGTCTGCTGTGGGGGGCTGGGGGGTAGGGAGTTGGGGAGGGATAACATGGGGAGAAATGACAGAGATAGGTGACAGGGATGGAGGCAGCAAGCCACATTGCCATGTATGTACCTATGCAACAATCCTGCATGTTCTGCACATGTACCCCAGAACCTAAAGTGCAATAAATATATATATAGCAATAATATATATACACACATATATATTATATATATTAATGTATATAATATACATGTATATATATGTGTGTGTGTGTGTGTGTGTGTGTGTGTGTGTGTGTGTATGTATAAGAAAGTGTGGTGGAGTAGTGGGAGGACAACATCCCAACTTCTCACCCCAAAAATGCTCTAAGTATCCTGCAGTTAGAGGTTAATGAAGCAATTATGTGTATCAGAAAGAGCCTTAAACAAGCCGTCGGCAGCCTGAGTTAGGAGGAACCACAGATTTGGGATCTCCTGTTAGTTCATCTTTAGGTTAAAAAGGTTAAATCAGATAAAGATCGCTTTCAGCTCTAAAATTCAAGACTTAAACTCCAAAAATCAACTTAATCATTTCCCCTGATGCATCATCCCCTTGAAATTCTAGCCAAGGGATAGCCATAGAATTATTAAAAAGAAGAAGAAAAAAACCCACAGAACTCAGAAAGACTCTTAAAAAATATGGTGCAGGTTCCTATTTTACAAATGGAGACCATGAAACTAGGCAGCCTTTCTCAATGGGGAGCTTGACAGGACTCTGTATGCAGGTCCTCCTCGAAGTTTCTGCAATCTTGGCAGCCCCTGTTTTGTTTCTGTTTTTTAAATAATAAAGATAGAATTAATATCTTTGTTCTATCTTCCAATTTCCCAGCTGCCTTCAGACAGACTTACTTTCAGACAGCAAGTCTTGAAAGAGATGGGCGACGGGGAGACAGAATCATAAAATTTGAGAGGTGGGAGGCAAATGGCAGATAACAGTCTGTCCTTTCCTGTAGGTCATTGCAGCCTGTGGTCCCTGGAGGGTGTTTACCCAAGGTCAGTAGATGGGTAGGGGTAGAACTGAGACCAGAACTGAGCTCTCCAGACTTGAGGGTACTGCCCCTCATCTGCAAGGAACCTCCATTTCCTGTCTCTGCAGCCCCTGTCCCTACTTCCTCTAAAGGGGATCAGGCTGTGGCTTCTCAAGTTAATGCCAGCCAGGCTCCATGCTCAGCTCTTCTGTTCCCTCCCCTCACCCCAGGGGTATCATCCTCTATTTGTCTCTCACTAAATTGCCTCTCATAGAAGAGGGGAAGTGGGGAAATTGATCAAAACTTTTCAAGTACCTTGTAACTTTCATAAAAATTGCAAGTGAAATTTTATCTCCAGATTTGGGGAGAAGGATATGTTTTCCTTTTCCAGAGTCCTGATAGCCATACTGCAGTGATAAATGAAAATTCAGCAATCTCTTATTTTAGATATTTGTTCTTCAACCAACTATTTACATCGATGATATCTTAGTTTTGAAAAGGTTTCTAGGGAGGCATTTAAATAATATTTTAAAAAAATAAGGTGCTTTGTTATTCTAAGCAGTGGGACATTTCCTATTGCTTTGAATCTGGGGAGAAAAGCAATTCAGGACCCATTCAGGTAAGTCTGATTTCTGGGCAGAGGAAAGATACTTTGTGTAATAATACATTTTTTCAGTTTTTATCCTTGTCAAAAGTGTAGAGGGCAAATCATATCATCAAATAAATATTACTTATAGTAAATTTGTTTATATTTATGAAAATAATGTTGTTTATATGATCAATTATTATATAATTATGGCACATGAAATTATTAAATTGTCAAAAGAATTTGAGACAAGGATGTACTTCCGGCACGTCGTCAACACTTTCCTGGACTCAGTTTCTTACCTGTAAAGTGGGAGGGCAGAGATGATCCCTGAGGTCCAGAGTCAACATCCTTACTACCACACATTTCCCTTCATGGTGCAAAATACGGCAACACTATTATTGTGCCGTGGGTATTTTTCACATTCAACTTCTAACTTTTTATGATTTCAAGAAAATTTCAATGTTTTGTATATTTAAAAAATCTGCAAGGGATCATCAAAAAGAGCTTTTACCAACATGAAAAAATCCACGCACCATAAATGATGATGAATGTAGCATAATGTTGACACTGAATAGATGGCTTTTTTTTTTTTTTTTGAGATGGAGTCTTGCTCTGTCACCCAGGCTGGAGTGCAGGAGTATAATCTCAGCTCACGGCAACCTCCACCTCCAAGCTTCAAGCAAGTCTTGTGCCTCAGCCTCCCAAGTTGCTGAGATTACAGACATGCACCACCAAGCCCAGCTAATTTTTGTATTTTTAGTAGAGACGGGTTTTCACCGTGCTGGCCAGGCTGGTCTTGAACTCCCAACCTCAGGTGATTGGCCCGCCTTGGCCTCCCAAAGTGCTGGAATTACAGGCATGAGCCACCATGCCTGGCCCAACAGATGGCTTTTATATAATGGGATGTGTAGTCCTGATCGGTGAAGACAGGAGACATCCATGCTCAGTGAAACCTAAGCACACTGGTCAGTGAGAATGAAGGACCCCTGAAACCATACCCTCCAACTCACCTTCCAACTTAGAACATCAGATATATTTCATAAGGCTCAGCTCATTCCCCCAAATTATCTCAAATTCTAGCTTTCTCTAGGTACCTGAACATGAATTCTACATGCCTTCAGCTTTTAATGTTTTCCCCCTAAGACTGCTAATCGATTAGTTATGAGTCTGGCAAAAATCTATACATCCCAGCTAAATTAACCCCTCATTATGCAGGTCTCCAAGTACAAGGTCAAAAACAGGATCACTAATTCAATTGAAATTAAAATGCTAATCAAGTTACAGTTCTGCACTTAGCATAGAAAGATGGTAGAAGGCCAAACAACCCTCCTTAGGCTGTGAGACAACCAAGGAACTCTAAGATGTGGATTTCCACTCATGCGAATGTCAGCCTGCTGGTTAAAAGACCCAGCCTCCTGGCCTTCCAGATGCATGTCTTAGAAAAAGGTCATGGGAGGTTGCTCCGGTATGAGCTGGCCAGGGACCTAGGGGTATTTTGCTCCTAGGATGCCAAAGATACCTCAGCAAGGGAGAGAGTGGGTAGAGTCCACCCAAATGGAGCCACTGAGCATGTTTTCTCCTTCCACCTAATTTTACGGCCAAATCACCAATTCTGAGTTCAGATGCTTTCTCCAAGAACTCTAATCAAATATATATAATTAACTTTCAGATCTTGGGGTTCGATGTTTCTGGAACTGAGAGAATAAACCTATGACTTGTCTATCAGACTACAAAACTAGAGGTGGCAGAGAGGGTGAACTTTATATCAAATTGATTTTACTTCCAGGGGCTATTCAAGAAAAAAACCAAAACAAAAGAAAATAGATGCTTGTACTCACTCATAAATTTTGAGAAAAAAAAAATTACTTGTGAATAAAGGAAGTTCAGTATATAATGTGATTACCAAAAAATGAACCAAAAGATATGTTGATCTTTTTGCAATTTTAAATTTATATGAATAAAATTTGCTTTAATAGTAATCTGTTCATTGACCTGATTGGAAGAAGTTCAGGGGCAGGAATCACTTTTAGTTGCAGAATTTTTCTAGTTGCATTTGTTTAAAGAAATTTTTTTAAGGGTTTTATTATATGTAAGACTTGAGGTTGGGCACGGTGGCTCATGCCTGTAATCCCAGAACTTTGGGAGGCCAAGGCAGGTGGATCATGAGGTCAAGAGATGGAGACCATCCTGTCCAACATGGTGAAACCCTGTCTCTACTAAAAATACAAACAAAAAAAAATTAACTGGGTGTGGTGGTGTGTGCCTATAGTCCCAGCTATTTGGGAGGCCGAGGCAGGAGAATCGCTTGAACCTGGGAAATAAAGGTTGCAGTGAGCTGAGATCGCGCCACTATACTCCAGCCTGGGCAACAGAGCTAGACTCTGTCTCAAAAAAAAAAAAAAAAATCAACTACATTTCTTCCTAGTTTTCTCCTGCCCTACTTTTGTGGAGATGATGGAAGAACTTGAGATAACGACCTGTAGACGGATAGTAGTGTTGTTTCTGCCCAACGGATGATGGAACAGAACAGAAGCCAGAGAGAGAAGGGGTTGGAGAGCCCTGGAAATGTGGAAGGGAAAATACTCTGTGATGGAACATTGTTCTCAGTATCATGGGGCCTTTTTTAGCTTAGCGCTAGCCTTCTAAGGGAAACACATTTGTCTTATATTTGACCATGACACTGATTCTTTTTCTTTTCAGTTCTGAAGTTTGAAAACTGGGATTTGAAACCAGGGGAAAAAGCTATATTACTGTTATTTATGAGCTTTCTGAAACATTATGTTCACATTTCCATGGTTGACTGGTAATAACAAAAGGGAGGTCAACTGTATCAGTGAAAGGCAATTTGTGTGTGTGTGTGTGTGTTTGAGGGTGGTGTTTGTGCATACGTGCATGTATATGTGTCTATGTGGTATGTGTATGCATGTGATGTGGTATGTGTGTGTCTTGTGAACCCAAAAGTATCTGAGACAGATCTCAAACAATTTAGAAAGTTTATTTTGCCAAGGTTAAGGACACGCTGGTGACACAGCCTCAGGAGGTCCTGATGACATGTGCCCAAGGTTTTATACATTTTAGGGGGACATGAGACATCAATCAATATGTACATTGGTTTGGTCTAGAGAGGTGAGACAATCTGAGGCAGGGGTGGGAGCTTCCAGGTTATAGGGAGACAAGAGACAAAGAGTTGCATTCTTTTGAGTCTCTGATTAGCCTTTCACTGAATACACAGTTTAGAGGAATAGTCACTTATGCCTCGGTCTGGCTTAGCGAAACGATAGGGCAGAGGAAGCCATTGGATATGCGTTTGTCCCAGGTGAGCAGAGCAGTGACTTTGAGTTCTGTCTGTTCTTTGTCCACAAGGAATTTTCTTGTGGGGAAATCATGAGGGAGGTATGTGACTTTTTTTTTTATCTTTGCAGGTATCTTATTTAGGAATAAAATGAGAGGCAGATTTGCCTCATGTAGTTTCCAGCTTGACTTTTCTCTTTGGCTTAGTGATTGGGGGGGGTCCCGAAATTTATTTTCCTTTCACAGCCTGGGCATGAGTGCATGTGTGTATCTGTGGGTGAGGATGGTGTGAGTACAGTGTGGTGTGACTGTGTGTGAAGGTGGTGTGTGTGTGGTAGTGTGTGTCTCTGTATGATGACAGTGTTTTGGGAACACCTGGGCTGGAAGGGAGGAGGTGGTCGGATGACGCCTGTTGGATGTGAACAGTGGCATCCCCAGTTTTCAAAGGCAGGCAATTGAATCAGGGAAGACAGATGGCATGCAGGGGGAGGGCACGGCAAGGTCAGGAGGGGATCTCCTGGGCAAGGGCCCTCATTTCCTTCATTGCTTTCTTTTCTCATGTAGGAATAGTCTCATGGTGGAGGGGGCACGAGAAGGGAGCCAGCCAGATCAGCCCCATGAATGCTGGTGATCAGTGGGGTTACTAGAAGTCACTCTCAGACTGTCTTCACAGCCTATAACCTGCAGCTCACAGAAATCCACAAGCTCTTGATAGTAAAAAAGGGGCCCTGGAATAGCTTTCTAGAGCCTAGTCAAATAAAGTCCATTGAAAATGTACTCAAGGTAAAAGCATGACCACACTAACAAGCTAATGTGCCCACTTGGAGCCAGGTCCTTTGCTTATCTATATACTCATACAAGGGCAACTAGAAGTCACTCTTCTTTACTATAAATGGGAAAGCAAATCTCCAAGCAGTCAGTGACTTGGCCATAGCCAAGCTTTGGTATCTCTCTGACAGAGTGTATACCCTCTCTGCCTGGCTCTGGCCCCCTCAGGGCTCTGGCATTGGTGGTGGAGGGTCTGGTTAGCAGGGGCTACAGGGCCTCTGGGCACAGCGGAACTCAAAAAAAGTGACAGCCATGCCCAGCATGGGCAACACTCCCTAGCAATGATGGCTCTACCTACAAGAGGCCAAGACATCATCCAGATGCCACATGGTAATTGTTTGAGAACACATGTATAAGTCCCTTGCAGAACTCCCCACAAATAGTCTTAGGGGAGCCACTGCCGAGGGCTTGGGTCTTGCACCTACAGGCCACAGTGAGAGTCGGCAAAATATGAGGACTTAGTGCCAAACGACCATTTTTAAACAAAGCTAAGTTACTCTCAGAAAACTCGAAAGAAAAGTCATTGTGCTGCATAACAACACAAAATAGCACACACCGAGTCAATGCACTTTTAGAAAAGTCCAGAGAATGGTGCAACATGTTATGTATCTGATGGGTCACCAATCAGTGCATTCAGAGCTAGCCTCAGTGTGCACCTGAAAGGCCCATCTACATTTGTCCCCCTCCATTTCTCTTTCCGCCCTCTTCTCTCACCCCAGTGTCCTGGCTCCATCCTGCAGCTGCCTCATGTCATGAAGGTGGTGAAGACGTCACTCCTGGCTCCATCCTAGATGATGATAGTGGCATCTTAAGCTGCAAAAGGTGCTTCATATTCTTTAGAGTGGCTTATCCACAGCATGGGAATCACTTGGGGATCTTGTTAAGATGCAGACTTTGATTTGGTAGGTTTGGGGTGGGGCCCAAGGGCGTACGTTTCTATCAAGCACCCACGTGATGCCAATGTTGCTGGTCTGTTGTCCACACTTGGAGCAAAAGTCATTAAAGACAAGGAAAACTGTCTCTGGCTGATACTGATTGCCATTCATTGCAGAACTTTAGATCACCAGGGTATGGAAAGAAAGAAAAGGAAGGAAGAAGGATGAGAATAATCCTGCCATACACGGGGAGACACACGGCACACTTGAAATAAAGTTCAGGTACAATGACTGTGTTGTTCCACCATGATGAATGTGCCCCGACCCTCCTCGACCAGCAGAATGATGGTGGAACCCATTCCTAGGAGTGGTGGGTGAAAGCTCAACCTAGCTTTGGTCCGGGTTCTGGGCTTCTGCATTCCCTCCAGTGAGTGTCTCATGGTGGCTCCCATCAGCCTAATCACACTTGCGTCACTCAATATAGGAGTCACAAAGCGTTCTCTTTTCATGCGTGCAATCATTGAGATTGCAGTTTCTGAAATAAAGACTTCATCAACTTTATTTCTATTGACTTACTATTTCTGTTCATAATTGTTCACTGCACAGTTTATTCCATTGAGAAAGGTACACCTCTCCTTTAGTAAAAATGTACTCACAGAAAGAAAGGAATAAGTCTGATAGAAAATGACCGCAACAAAAAGCCTATCATTGACCATATAAGCCCTCCTGTTTTTATGCAATTAGGATGGTGTCTGCACTTTTCTTAGAAGCCTTTTATTTGGTGATTGTTTCTTATGCCTCATCATAAAAAGGCTCCTCTCCCAAGGCAATTATAGTTTCAGAATCTATCTGCTTGCACCTTATTAGGCTATTGCTGTTTAAGCACACAGTACTTCACTTATCCGATTCATTCACATGTAGGTTATTTCAACGGGGAGTGTGTGGAGTGATGGGAGGTACCCCATGTTCCAAGAAATACGACTGTGGATTTTTGCTTTTTAATTTGCATTTAATCATTTGAACATGAGGTGAGGAACAGTCAATGATATTTCAATAATAACACATATTTAGAGGCTAATAGAGTGAGAAGATAAAAGAAAATTGGCTTAACTCTGTAATAGTACTATAGATTATGGTTATTGGAGCTCAGTTACCATGCAGCTCAATAGTAAATAGGCTTATGCTTATATACATGTGCACGTACTGTTCAGTATTAGATGTTAGTGTACATTTTATTTGATTCACACAGTGAACTATGTCCAGTGCAAGTTATAAGCCTCAGGTAATGAGATTAATGCCCCAAAGCACATGAGATGGCATTTTGTATGCTCAATGTCTTCCTTCTTTTGGCGGTCTTTTCAATTATTTACACTGCTCACAATAATGGTTATTGTCCTATTGCCCTTAGGAACAGGGTCTGAAGGCCCAGATCAGCATCCCATTTCCCAGCATGACTCCACCGTTGTTTTCATTCCTTCCTGGCTACGGCCCTGAACCTGGGGCCTTGCACAGTGGTTCCTTCCCTCTCTCTGACATGTTTCTGCCCTGATCTTGGCTTTCTGCTGCTCTTCCAGGTCTTTGCTTTAGATGGCCCTCTTTTTCTCCTCCTTTCCCCGCTAAAACGGGATTAGATGCTCCTTACACTTGATACTTTCCCTATCTTAAAACTTTCAATTCTATTGGCATTGACATTACATTGTTTTCTTCCAGACAATGACGTTCTTGGGCATAGGGAGCTAGTTTTATTCATTGCCATGTCCTCTGTGTTTAGCACAGTGCATGGCATTAATAAGACCCAGTAAATATTTGTCAAAGGAACACAGGAAAGAGAAAATCCTTCTCTGCTGTTACACCCACAGCACATTGCTTCTTCCTGTCACAGGAGAGAAGGATGGTCTGTTTGGAATAAGTCATTTTCAAGAATATTGTGATTAATGCCCACAACTGTACTAAACTTTGGTCAATTTTCTTTTCTTTATAAATCAACATCGGTTCTGGTTAGATCCACAGATACAGATCTTCATTTTGTTGGCATAACGAAATCCTTTACTATTGTTTCATTGTCAGTTTTTGAGTATAAGAGCAAATTGAAATGGCTTGGCTTTATTTTAAAATGCCAGAGTAGACTGAATACTATGAAGATGTATTATAAATTAATTTCATAATTAAATAGCAGAATTAGTTAAAAGCTCCTGAGTCCAGAGTTTCCTTTTATTCATCATGATAGTATTTGGTCTATGTAAGTTCCTAGTAAATTCAAATTATTAGCTTTATAACCTCATCCTTGATCTTTTTCCCCAATCTACTCCTTCCTCTTCAAGCACTGACCTTAGGAAAATTGACTGCAAACTCAAAAGAGGCTAGAAGACAGAGCGCTGAGATTTCATTCATTACTGAGAATGACTTAGGTGCTCCTCCCATCCCACATGAACAGCCTTCAGCCTTTCTTCTTAAGCTTCAAGTCAGTTCACAAAGTGGTTGTCGTACATCCTCAGTGTACTTAGAACTGTGTTAGGCTAATCTGCAGTTTCTCAGGTGATTTTAAAAATCTATGACGCTGCCAGTTATTAAGCAGCTTCAAAGTCTATCTGTAACTACTCCCTTAGGAGCTGGTACGCAGCATTTCCATAAACTCATGTTCTTACCACTGATTTCCAGGCCCTTAAATATGCATTACCACCACATCTCTGATCGACTTGTTCTCTCTTTGGTTGCAGAATAGAAAGCATATACCACTGGGAATAGACATTCACAGACTATACAGTCATCGCCACAATGGAAGAAAGAAGAACCTGCGACTTATATACAATACACATATACACTAATTCAAGAAAATTTGCAAAATGCAACCCAACCTCATGAATCCATAGAAACGATAGCAGATTCAGAGGAGCCTGAGACATGGAACAGTTACATTCAGTTTGTTCTTCTGCAGCCTATTCTGAAAATTGAATATATATCAAAAGTTAAGGCTTTGGCTTAAAACTCAGACAGCAAATAAATCATAAAGCATGCCCGGAAATCATTTCTTTAACTTCTCCTGTTGTGGTTAGCCATTGTGGAGGTGGTCAGATGAGGATTTACTTTGCCAAATATTTTGCAATACTCTTGCACAGTGAGGTGAACTAAGGATAGAACTTTAATTTGGGTGTCAGAGTCCTTTGTGGACTTTATAAGCCTTTTAAAGTTGTCTAAATATCAGCATCATTTGCATGGGTACAAACTAGGATCAACTGTAGAAGAGGAAAGAACATTGGATTTCTTCCTGGTAGGCTTCTGAAAGCAGTTATTGAATTTATGCATGATGCAGCCTCCTGGTTTATATGCAATGAAGAGGGTGATGGGATGGGTGCAGGGGGATTGTGCACAACTGCCCATTTGTATGAGGCATTTGGAAATCCAGGACTGCCTCTTTTGTGTTTGTTCCCCTTTTTGTGGACACATAATTCATCTTTTGCATGTTGATGGAAATGGGAGTTTGGTGGTTGCTCCTGTATAATAGATAAGATGGTGATTGGCAGAAATAGAACAATGGGGACTATGGGTCTCGGGAGAGGAGAAGATGGATGGGGAAAATAGGAAAACGTGAACCTAAGAAAAAAGGTGTCAGAGGAAATGACAAATTCAACCAAGACAAAAACCATAGTGGTATTACAGTAGTTAAAAGATGTTAAAATAACCGATAGGCTGGTATTTAGTTAAAGATAAAGCACAGAAGTGTCTTCTGGAACTTGAAGCTTGCTGGGGAACTAAAAGGGAGAAGAATTGAGAGGCAATAATTAAAAAGGCAGGAGAGAAGCAGTAACTCAAGACCTAAGGGACAGGAATATGTGTGGGGAGAGGGTCATTAGATTTGGACAACTTCTTTCAAGAAAATGTCCTCAGGCACTGGAAGCAAGAAAAGGTACCCAGTCAGCTGGGGGTGGGACCATTTGACCAGCATGAGCCAGACTTATATCTGGGTTGCATAACGGAGCTGAGTGTTCTCATCATAGTTCCTACCAAGGTGAGCATGAGTGAAGCTTGGCAGGATAGGAAATATGTGCTAGCCTGCACTGGTTTCTGGGATGTGATGAAGAATAGTGAAGTCCCTTGCCCATCAAGGGCTCAGAAAGTGGTAGGGGTGACATATATATGTAATTAACCAGAATATATGGTAAATATTACAATAAATTTGTATAGAAAGGGTTATGCCAACCTCTTGAGATACCAAGTACCTTTCTGATTTCTAGTACTCTTCCTCTTTCCAAAGAAGAAAAGACTGCATGTTAGACCTTTCCAATTAAAGGGAAACTCATCCAACTCACACTCTTCCTAGCCACATTCATACTTCAGTGTTTTTCATTTGAAATTGTGGAATCAAAGAGCTCTTATTTTTTCAAAGGAGTTTTAGCTATCTGCTAGTAAGTAGGAAAGGCTGGGAAAAAGGAAGAGTTTCAGTGGGTCTCCAGGACATCATCAAAACCCTGCTGTTGGTTGTTAGTCAACATTCAATCTACCCTCTTCTTTGTTGACAGAGTTCCTAAGTCGCTTTGGAACCTATTCCTCCCTCATGTGACTCAAGGGAGTCACCAACCCCAGCCTATCTCCAGCAGTCAATCCTGACCCATCTGAGACAGCCATGATGGTCCTGCTCTTGCCCATGATTTGTTTAGGACTGACACTGCAGTCTATTGTGACCAAAGAGTTCTGGCAGAAGGTCTCCTGGGAGACTTCTGGGGAAGGTTTCCTCACTCCTAAAAGAGACACACATGAAGACGGTTTCTTCTTCCTCTGGATGTGGTTGTGTTTGTTGTGATATACAAAGAGGTGGTAGCCACCTTCAACCACGGGGAGAGCCAGCCCGAGGACAAGGATGATATGCGAAGGTTGGCAGAATAGAGCCGGGATCCTGGATTACATTTTTTTGAACCGATGAATTTAGCAATCTTGGACATTTTCTTTTGTGTAATACTAAATTTCCTTATACTTTAAGCCACTTTCAGTTGGTTTTGTTCCTGTTTCTTGCAGCCAAAAGCAGTTGACTGTGACACATGTTGGAAGTGTCTCTGAAGATGGTTCTATTTCAGTAACGTGAGAGCCTGGTGAGGTTGGATAGGAGGCATGGTTGTTTCCTCCTCTTCCCACTCAAGATTACTCCCTGATTCTTGAAAGTGGTTGTAGGTTTATTCTTATAGCTACTGACCCATGCCAAAAATTGTTGTCTAGGCTTTGGCAGTGAAATCCTGGAAAAAAAGAACCAACTTTCTTGAGAACTTTCTTCTTACAGCCTATTTCTCTGTAAGTCCAACTGTTTACTTTCCATCTACCTGGAACTGCTAGGCACAAAAGAGCCAGAGCTGTGTCTACTGTGCTCCTACTATCACCTCCTGAGTCGGAGATCTCTCTCTCTCTCTCATCTCTGCTACAATATGGTAATAAGATCATAGGAGCACCCTTCCCCAGACAGAGTCCACCAGCAACCAGACCACTCAGGTAAAGAGGAGAGGAAATATGTGCATATGCCTAAAAATCACATGAAAAACAGGGGAGGTATGGGGGCACGTGGAGAGAGACCCAACAGGGTGAAAATGAATGGAACTGAGAGTCAGGAAGGTTGTAAGCAAAAGGCCAGAGTGCGTGGGTTACATTTCTACACTTTCACTCATGAACACAGGAGACACAGGTGGTTGTAATAATTAAATTGTATTAGAAAAAATGGTCGATCTTTTCCTAATTTTAAATACTAAAGAATAAGCCAAATAAGAAGAGAAAAACTTTTAATGGGGATGGGTGCAGTGGCTCATGCCTGTATTTTCGGCACTTTGGGAGGCCGAGGTGGGATCCTGTATTTTTGGCACTTTGGGAGGTCATGGTGGGTTTTGCCATGTTGCCCAGGCTGGTCTCAAACTCCTGGTCAGGAGTTCCCCTGTTGTGAGACCAGCCTGGGCAACATGACAAAACCTTGTTGCTACTAAAAATACAAAAATAAGCTGGGGGTGGTGGCATATGTCTGTAATCCCACCTACATGGGAGGCTGAGGCAGGAGAATTGCTTGAACCCAGGAGGTGGAGGTTGCGGTGAGCTGAGTTCACACCACTACACTCCAGCCTAGCCAAGACTCTGTCTCTAAAAAAAGAAAAACTTTTATAGGGTTGCATAAAATACAAATTATAATAATTCATTTAAAGAGAGTCATTTGTGCCTAATTACAGTGCCACACCATAATAACTAGGCATAGGTTAAATATGACATCCATTTTATTTGCTATCCTGTGTCCCAGCCTTCCTAGGGTCACTCCGGATCACTGTCATCAGCTAATGTAGTACATGCTATTGATTCACAACTTTACAGAGTTGAAGAGGCCACAGTCTATAATCTACCTACAGGTTTCCCAGCATTTCTAGTGTTTCTTCATAATCCACTGTGAAATTTGTTTCAGTGTTCAACCCACATTGCCTTTACAGGTATGAAGTTTCAACAATTTAATTTTTGTTATGCCTAATAACCTTTCCTACTGCTTCAAAGGATGCCCACTCTTTATTTGGCAATCATTTAAATGGCATTTCCTAAAGACCAGGCATTTTTCCCCCAAGTGCTTTGCAAATACAAATTCATGTCATCTTTACAATAGCCTTGTGAAATCGCGTGGCAAACACTATTGCCCATACACGTGTCCTTGGTCCACTTCCCAATTACATCTGCGGCCGCAGTGGACAGTTTCACATGAACTGACAGTGAGGACCATGTGTGCACAGGTAAACAGCCAGCTTCCTGTCCTCTACAATACTGCGAAGGTCCTCAACATGATGGCGCCCCCAATGCCCTTGGGAATGACTGTTCCTTTACACCCCCTTCAAGAGCTACTCTCACTGCACTGTCTCACCTGCCCTTATTCCTTCACGTGTACTTCCTGGGATCACCTTTCAAAAAATCAATTCTAAGTCCTTTTATCTGGGTCCACTTTGGGATGAACCCAAAATACCACACTACGTTCTATTATTATCCTCATTTTATAGATGAATAAACTGAGGCACAGAGTGGTTTAATAATTCGCTCAAGGTTATCCAGCTCATGGAGTAAGGATCTGAATTCAGGCTTCAGAGTCCATGTTCTTCACCACTACCCTATGCTGGCCTCTAAATATCATACTCTATAAGTTGATAAGACATCTATCTTCCACCTACACTGATCATTCTCAATCATATGAATGCGGAAAGGAATTTGGCAAACTATGGCCCTCAGCCAAACCTGGCACATGGCCTGTCTTTGTAAATAAAGTTGTATTAGACTGCAGCCACGTCCACTTGTTTCCACATAGTCTGTGGCTGCTTTTGCACTTAAATGGTAGAATTGAGTATTTCTGAAACAGACCATGTGGCCTGCAAAGCCTAAAATGCTTACTCTCTGGCCCTTATTTACAAGAAGTTTGCCAACTCATACTATTTCTCGGTAGGCATAATATTTCCCAGCTGAAATACATTTAAAAGATGTCAGCAAGACTCCCAGAATACGGCTTGACTTTGGGTTGAGTAGTTTTGGGGATTCTGAATATCTGGTCAACAGGCATGTTTCTCTCTGTGCTGTTCTAGCTGAGCCCAGGGATTGGTCGAACACCCAAATGCTGAGCCTGTGGCACTTTCTTCTCCTGGCCACCAAATGGTCTGTGACTGTTCCTCCTTTTCACAATCTGCTTGTATATCTAAGAGCTACGAGGTGTCCCTTTCCCACTATCAAATAGGCAACACCAGCCATGCTTTAAAAAGTGGGTTAGGCCCAAAGGAACCTTCTGCCAGAGATGTAATCATATGGAAGAGGAACTTGACTAATTCGGTGAAGGCAAGAGAGATCTCATCTTATTTTAGATGATTCAATGGGAATGTTTTGATTTGTTTGGTAAAGTTGTTAGGTTACATGTTTGTTTGGGAGTTTCTGTGTCTACGGCCCTTCTGTTGAGCCTACACCACAGCTTTGGCTTTCTACATTTACACACAGGTATCCAAAGCACCTTTGCAGCCATTCACATAAAAGCACCCATTGGCTCTCCCAGACAATCAAAAAGATATTATTACGCACCATTTATACCAGTTTGCCAATTTGGTTTTTTTTTTTTCTTTTTCACAAGAAACCACAGTGACACTGTAAATCATTGAGGGTGTTGATATCTTTTAAGACACACTTGATAACATTCTGGAATATGCCATTTTATAAAGCAGGGAAAGGTGCCATTTTATAAAGCAAGGAAAGGTACCATTTGAAAATGAATGGGAGTGTATCCAGGAGGCAGGAAGGCCCGGTAAGATCAACTTTTCCTTTTCAGCTATGATCCTAGCAACTGTTTATATATTCTAGACATACAGACAAGGTCTTCAGATAGTGTAATGATTACTTGTTAATCAAAACTCCCATACCTCAAGAAGGTTTTTGTAGTCACAAAGTTTGGGATTGTTTTGGACCTGCAGGAGAACTGGTCACACGGGTGAGTCCTTGTAGGGACAGTAATTCTCAGTGTAGGGGTGGAAAAGAAAACGGAAGGAGCACGGGGCTTTTTCAAACAAAACAAGGCCCCTTCCTCCTTTTCATCCCCCCTGGATTCCAACACAAAGTCCTGAGGGTTATGTGACTGCAATTCTACTGCTCTTCACGGGGCCCTCCTCGGTCTTAAACATGCTACATAGACCTGGGCGTAGCTGCTCTTCCTGGGGGATGCTGGGAGTCCGTGGCTGGAGCCTGTCAATCATCTGCAAGAACTGAAATCCCTCAGGTATCCAAGGTACTTACTGGGGCCCAAGTATCAAAAAGACAGAATTTGCACACCAGCTTTCCTCCCTCCATTTGTATTCCGACCCCACAGAGGTTTCCCCAGTGACCCTCTTCTTCTTATATTTTCTTGGCTTTGCTTTCTGTCCTAGTTCTTCCAGCTCTTCCCCTTGTTACATTATTCATGGCTTTTATTTCTCACTTAGTAATTTATTTTAATTTTTATTCGTGTTTTTTATGCTCACTTAACCCAGGTCCTTATCTTGCAAAATGACTACTCCGGAGTGACCAGAGAATGAAGCTATTAGTCCTTTTTAAAACAAGAGAATCCCAAAATTACTGCATTTTTAAAAATTTTCAACAGCTGCAACTGAGTTTGCCATTTGACCGCAGTTCTCAACCTGGGCTGCACATTGAAACCAACCGGGCAGCTTTGAAAAAATCCTGATGCCTGGGTCTCCCCTCCAGAGATTCTGTTTTAATTGGCCCGAGGTAAGACTTGGGCCCCGGGAATTTTAAAAGCTGCCCAGGTGATTCTAATGTGCAGCCAGGGTGTGTCCTTACCACAGGCAATGCTGCAGAAGCGAGGCTGCCTCAAAAGCTCAGATCCATCCTCCCCTCCTCTTGCGGCACAATGATCATCCTTGCAGATTTCCTCATAAGTGAGAGAAGCTGGGCTCATGTCCTTGCCCCACCACTGTGTAACCCTGGGCCAGGCCCTTTAACCTTCTGAGCCTCAGTGTCTTTATCAATAAGAGCAACAAACTCAACCCTGATGAGGCTGCAAGGTGGCCCCACCCACGATGCTGCAGCTTAGAACCCCTGGTCTGCAGTGTAGGGTCAGGATGAGCTCAGAAGAAATGGAAGAAAACTGAACCAATCAATTGTGCCTGTAGTCACGCAGAGACCCTGTTTCCATCACCGATATGCCCCTGATGTCAGCACTGAAGAGAAGATGGCTTTTAGGACCCCAGACTGACTCTTTCCAGCTTCCAGCTCTCAGAACCTCTGTGACTCACCTCTATGGGCACCAGGTAACTGTTCAGAAAGCCTTCCTTGACCACCAACATGTACATCAGCAAAGCTTTCAACTCCATCACACAGGCCTTGAGATGGTCCAGCTGAATTCTTTCCTCCCCTGGTCACAACATGCAGCAGAGAATTAGAGAGAAACCAGCATGTGCCAGGGAAACCAGCTAGGGAGGGAGGGGACAGAAGCTTACCTTCCTTCCCTGCTTAGGGGCCTTCGAGTCAGTGCCCCTCCACCATGAAGCAGAGGGTCAGTGAACACGGACAAGGCACTAATGCAGATTTCCTATAAAGACCTTCATTAGAGAAAACAGAGCCGGGTCTTCTAACCAGACCCCAGCGATCTCTCCCCTTGCAGTAAGATGATGCCTTGCTTTACACAGAGCCTTTGCTGAGAAGCAGGTGTGTTTAATATAAAAGAAAGAAGGGAGGAGGAGGGAGAAGACATTGTAATGCATGAATTTACCATCCTGTGATGTTCAAAGCTCACCTCCTCTCAGGGCATTTGTCCTTGCTTTTCTTCTCCTGGGATACTCATGGTTCCTTCCTTCTGTGCTCAAGTATCATCTCCTTACCAGCCCCCCATCCCTCCTTATCCCCTTGCTCTGCTATTTTTTTCTATCACAATGACCACTACCACTACTTACCATGATATTATTTATTTATCTGTTACTTGCTTACTAGACCCTGAGCTCCATGAGGAATAGATTTTGCTCATCTTGTTTATAGCTCTGCTACAGTGCCTGGCAAAAAATACAAGCAAAGAGCATGAATGAATGAACACGTGCATGAAGCCTTGGGAGGTAGAGTGTCCGCTTTTGTGGGTCCCAGACGCCATGCTCCCATGCCACTGACTGTACCCGTGCTCCCGGCTGGGCTGTATTCCTCTTCATAGGACTTACCACCTGCTGGCTGACTTTGTTATTTGTTTACTTCCTATCTTCCCCACTGGAATAGAAACTCCACTAAGGAAGGGACTTTTGTTTTCATCTCTACTAGCCTTTGCTTTATCCCCAAAGTCAGGATGGCACATGGCAATGTAGTGGGAATTTAATAAATATCTGTTGGCAAAAAAAGAATTACCTCACTCAGGAGAAGATGAAGCCAATTAATCTCTGGCAAAGTGGTGTTTTTCAAGTGCCTCCTTTGTCATCAGCCTCTGTTTTTTACTGTTTTTCTCCTCTTGAGATCACCGCCTCCATCCATAGTTCCCAGTGGCTGTTAGCCTCGCCCTCTCTACCCAACCACGTGTAACAGGTGCCCATGTCAGTCTTTGACAATGCCTCTGTGTTCCCTCTGTATTTTGCTCTTGCTGTTACCTTTGAATGCTTTTCTTTCCCTGTCCACTGAACGCCTCCTTATCCCTCCCAGGCAGCTCTTTCCTGGAGCTTATTCCTGACCCGCAGCGAGAAGCGCACTTCTCCGTATCTCCACAGGACTTGGCACTTCTCAAATGGTACTTAGGACACATTAGAAGACATGATCAGATCTTTGGAGATTATGTCGGTGACACTGTAACCCAAGACTGTAACCCTAAGACAAGAAGGGGCAGGCTCAGTGGCAGGGAGTCAGCTGGCAGCTTACTCTCACACTCACACAAGAACGTTTAGGCATCACCAACATCTTTCCCCCTACACAGCTGAGGCTACTTCAGGCTCTGGGCCGCACTGTCTCTTCTATACTGAAACTCTGGAAAATCCCAACGGCTTGCTATATATAGGGATTGAAGCCGAAGATCCCAGAACTTCCCCAAACTGCAACTCCCACCTCTCCCTCCAGCTCCCAACCTCTACCCCAGGCTCTGAATCCCTGGAGGAAGTTCTCAGGACCAGAGGACTTTGTTTCTCTCTTTCAGATTATTCCAATCATCGCCTCCTCCTCCAGAAGCCCAAATTCTGGCAGTCTCTCACAGCCAGCAGACAACTCTGTGAGCAAACATCCTCCCTCCTCTACTCATCAAATTAGTATTATATTTCATCACTTCACTTCCTGGTAGCTAACAGCTTACATCAGTCTGTAAGATAAGCTGCAGACGTCTACAGATTCAGAGGCCTAAGGCTGAAGACAGACTTGCCCACTTAAAACTGACTGTGGAATTAGGGGTCTCTAATATGACTTATTTCAACAACTCTCTGATGCTTTTTCTCCCCTGCCTCTCCACCGAAATTTTTGCAGGGAGCGTGATGCAGTCAAGAATGGGGGAGGAAACAGAAAATCAAACACCGCATGTTCTCACTCATAGATGGATGCTGAACAATGAGAACACAGGGACACAGGGAGGGGAGCACCACACACTGGGGTCTGTTGGCAGAGGGGGGTGCCAAAGGAGGGACAGCGGGGAGGTGGGGAGGTCAGGGAGGGATAACATGGGGAGAAATGCTAGATGTAGGTGACGGGGGGATGGAGGCAGCAAACCACATTGCCATATGTGTACCTATGCAACAATCCTGCATGATCTGCACATGTACCCCAGAACCTAAAGTACAATTTTAAAAAAAGAGAAAAAAAAGAATGTGGGTAGACATTTCTATCTTCTCAAGAAAAGTGTTATTGGGAGTGGGAACCAGTGATGAGTGACGAGATTTTGATAGACAAAATGTTTTCAGACTTAAAGGTTATTCAGGGCAAGCAGACTTCCTTTATGCTTCTCCAGAGGCAAATTTATTGTCTCTATATTGTTATTTCTACTTTTTATGCCCTAGTCCATTTTTACCCTTATATGTGGTCTCTTGCCCACTCATAGGTTGCATTCTCAGGGGGCATATTTTTCAAAGAGATGACAGTAATAAGGTTTGTGTGCTGTCCTGTAATATCCCATTTTGCTAATATAGTTAAATTCAATATCATTTGTTTATTCACTAATTCATTTACTCATTCATTCATTCACTTACTAAATATGCATTGAGCCAATGCAGTGACTCATGTCTATAATCCACGTACTTTGGGAGGCTGAGGTGGGAGGATCCCTTGAGGCCTGGAGTTCAAGACTAGCCTGGCCACATAGTGAGACCCTGTCTCTACAAAAGTAATAATAATAATAAGCCAGGTGTGGCAGTGCATTTCTGTAGTCCCAGCTACTTGGGAGGCTGAGGCAAGAGAATTTCTCAAGCCCAGGAGGGCAAGGCTGCAGTGAGCTATGATTGTGCCACTTCACTCCAGCCAGGGCAACAGAGTGAGACCCTGTCTCTAAATATATGTGTGTGTGTGTGTGTGTGTGTGTGTGTGTGTGTGTATGTATGGATATACCACCCATTCAAGCAAGTCAGGGAGTTGTGTTGAAAATGAGAAGGCTTCTCATGGGCCTGGAGACCAGAAGGCAATTGCAGTGTGTATATACACACACACACATACATACACACACATGTGCATTGAGCAACAACTATATGTCAAGCACCGTGCTGGACAGTGGGATCCAGTGGTGAACAAGAGGGACACAGGTCCTGCTGTCATGGATCTTACATGGAGGTAAAGGGAGACAGATAATAATGACCTGCAATAAACATACAATTATAGCCTAGAATAGATGCTCTAACTTGAGGAAGTCTACTTTAGATAAGACAGTCAGGGAAAACATCTTGATTTTTGAGCTAAGAAAAAAAAAAGATCTGGGTTTGAGGAGACTTCCAGGGAGAAAGTACAGAAGATACAAAGGCCCCAAGGCAAAAGATGGTTCATGTGTTGGAAGGACAGAAAGAGGCCAGTGTGACAGAAGCCTGGTGAGCTGGCTGTCTTGGGAAGAGGAAAGGCTCTGCAATTGCCTCCTGGTCTCCAGGCCTATGAGAAGCCTTCCTATTTTCAACACAACTCCCTGACTTGCTTGAATGGGTGGTAGATTCACTAATTCCAGAATGCCTGGACTTCAGATATTCCAAGCACTGATATGAGCCTCTCCTGGAAAAACACAAAAGTTTGCTCAGAGACTACAAATCTTTGCCTTATGAAACCTCCTAACAGCCAAAGTAGCATTTTTCTCAACATGGGAGACTTGAGTTTCTTGCTGGTACATTACTGGGGTCCACAAAGTACAAAATAGAATCTGAATTGATAACAAACACAGCTGCTGTCCTTGGATCATGCGGACTTTAAATGTGGTCTTGGAGGAGTAACGAGTGTGTTTTCAAAAGTGATCTTGCTCTTCACATAATCACCAGTACAACAGCGATGCCATATGCTGTATTCAGAGATAACCTTATTTTTCTTTCTTTTGTTCTCTTGAATCTTTTATCATGCAACAAAAGTAACATAAAATTTGGCTTACCACTACTGTCCTGCATTTCAGATTAGTAACAGATAATTCACGTAAACAACCGGCATAGTCCCTGGCAAATGCCCAGTTAACATTAGCTATAGTCATTATCAGACAAAAAGGACAAATCACAACTTAACTCTCAAGATTTTAGGTGCTCCGAGGATAAAGCCCTCTTATGTTTTACCCAAGTGAAATTTCCAATCATTTTTCTTTGAGAAGGAAACTACAACCTTCAAATTGTGCGTAAACACATTTCCTTCTGAAGCTCAAAATAATCCTGTATTTTCAAAACAAAGCAATTAGGCCTCCGTCATGAAATGTGGCTTTGTTTACTTGTGTGGTTTCCTTTCATTCTTACAGTCAAATGTTATTATCATCATAGTTGACTCAACTTTTTTTTTCAGCTTAATTGGGTTTTAAAAACCTAATCTGTTCCATTCCAGATCTTTCTCAACAAAAGTCTCAACCTCATTCACAGTGGAAAGTTTGCAGGCTTAACAGACCTTTTGTTTGGTGAAAGGAAAAACAGAAATACCATGTCCACCTCCAAGGTCTGGCTCAGAGGGAAACTGCTGTGCCCTGCTTCCTCTCTGACCTCTTGTGTGTAACGGGGTGTGGCATGAGTCTACATTAGCTTGCTCTGTGCTAAGATGCATCAGATGTCAGGGCCCTTGGGAGCCTTGGACTAGAGGGTACAGTTAGGATGTAAGGATAAGCAATGTATGAACCCATGAATCTACAATCATGCAATAAGCTGTTATACCACAAAGAACTGTGACATAGGAGCTCTAACATAGCACGAGGTGTTTAGCAAGATTGAGAATCTTGTCGTGCTATGTTCATGTTGTGTTTGGAACAGGAAAGGGCAGGGTAAGCATCCCTTTATGAAGGCCAGAATTGTGTGGGGCTTTCATCACATCAGATGGTGATTATTTATGTATCCAGCCATTCCCCTCCCAAGCCCATTGGAGGAGGAGTCTTATGTTATCCATCCTTGTGTCTCCAGAGTTTATTATAGTATATATGCTCAAGAAATACATGTCCAATGAATGAATTTAACTTTTTTTTTTTTTTTTAGACAGAGTGTCACTCTGTCACTCAGGCTGGAGTACAGTGGTGCAGTCTCAGCTCACTGCAGCCTCTGCCTCCTGGGCTCAAGCCCAGCCTCCTGCCTCAGCCTCCTAAGTAGCTGGGATTACAGATGTGTGCCACCATGCCTGGCTAATTTTTGTATTTTTAGTAAAAACAGGGTTTCACCACGTTGGCCAGGCTGGTCTTGAACTCCTGACTTCAGATGATCCACCCACCTTGTCCTCCCAAAATGCTAGGATTATAGGCATGAGCCACTACACCCAGCCTGAATGAATTTAACTTTTAAAACACTTTCATATATTAGAACCAGCCTGATTGTCTCACAGAGAACTGAATCAGTAGCTTAGTGAGAGTGAACTCTGAAATAGAGATGTCTCTGTTTACTGTGACAAGGACAAAAAATGCATTCTCAGCAAAGCCTGCCAAGCAGGGAGAGGACACATCCATACCCTTAAATGCAACAACTTGCAATTCAGTATAACCACCTAACATCAGGCCGCCTCAGCATTTTTAACACCATGACATACAACAGCAAGTGAAATCTGTACGGCAAACTGAGATAAACCACTAAAGCTGCTCTCCGCAGGAGGAGATTGCCCTGAGGGTTCCAGGTGCCCCAGGCGCCACTGCCCTCTAGGGAAATCACAGAGTTCTGCCAGGACACCCACCCCAATGCTTCCAGCAAGCCTGGGGCCTGGAACAGCATAATGGCCAGGATGCTCTGTCGAACTTGTTGCAAAAATAAGCCAACTGTGACTCCTGAACATGAAATCCAAGATCCTGGTACAATCTATTTCTACACTACTGGCACCATCTCAATCTATTTGCCCAGTCACTTAATAAAAGTAACCAGTAGGTAGACAAGTGCCTTCAGTTCAGGGCCTAGAAGGCCTGGGCATGACTGGCTAGCTGGGAAATGCATGTTGCACAAAAATCCCTAAAGATACTCACACTGCTTTATAGCTGTATTAATGCCTTATGGTTTATAAAAAGCTTTTATTGTATTATACATCAACTGATAACAAGATATAGTCTGGAACCGGCAGAGCGAAAAAGAAAAAATAAAAAGTCTCATATCCTTTCTTCTTAAACTGTCAGATGTTCACCAGAATGAATTGATTTTTAGTTAACAAATAAAAATTTTTACAAACTTGGACCTGACTTTCCAATCACTAACAGAGATAAGGGGTATGAGAGATGGACATATGGCTGCAGTGAGAAGTCACAGCCAGACAAAGAGAGAAGATGCAGACAAACACCCAGAAATCTGGGACTCAAAAAGAGGCAAACACCTGTGGTCCCAGTCACTTGGGAGGCTGAGGCAGGAGGATCTCTCGAGCCCAGGAGGTAGAGGCTGTAGCGAGCTATGATCACACCACTGCACTCCAGCCTGGACAAAAGAGTGAGACCCTGTCTCCAAAAAAAAGAGAAAAGAAAAGAAAGAGACAAACGGCTCCACATACTTAAGCTGATATTGAGGACATTGTTGTATTAACACAGGACTCTAGAATAATAGATATTAATATGAATCCAGTGAGACCCTGCGGTAGTCTGTTTTGCATTGTCATAAAGGAATACCTGAGACTGGGTAATTCATAAAGGAAAGAGGTTTATTCGGCCCACAGTTCTGCAGGCCGTACAAGCACGGTACCAGCATCTTGCTGGGCTTCTGGTGAAGGCCTCAGGAACGTTGTCCTGGTGGAAGGTGAAGGGGAGCCAGCATGTCACATGGCGAGAAAGGGAGCAAGAGACAGGGGAGGAGGTCCTGGGCGCTTTTAAGCAGCCAGCTCTGGGGTGAATCAATAGCGTGAGAACTCACTCATGATTGCAAAGACAACCCCAAGCTATTGATGAGGGATCTGCCCCTCTCACTCAGACACCTCCCACTAGGCCCATCTCTCACGTTGGCGGTCACATTTCAACATGAGATTTAGAGGAGCACACATCCAAACCATATCGGACCCCAACTCAGGGAGAGGTGTGACTGTGTTCTTCATACTGTGTTTAAGAATGCTTGGAAGCATGGGATCCATTTAGAGAGCTTTCCATTCAGAGTCTTTTAAAAAATCATCTCTTGAAGATATAAATCCTGACCATATAGAAAAGTCAGCAATCAGCTTCTTTCTAAAGAGCTCCTGATAATCAAAATTTTGTAGTATATGGTTTTATTTTTCACTGTATTTGTTTAGTAGAGTTTTCTGTTCTGTTCTTTATCTTAATAGCCAAAGTAGTACAAGATTTCTATTTTTCCTCTACTTTTGTATAAATGTTCTACACTTAATTGCTATTTATTTAAACCTTGATTGACTATGAATGGCCCTTAACTAGATATTTTTAAAGTCTCCTCACCCGTGTTCCAGATAATGAAACCACAGTACCCTACCTATTTTTAGCATCCGTTGGGAACTTAGCAACAGTTCTCAGGTCTTTGTCTAACATAATTCAATACTTACCATAGAAAGAATGGGCTCTTGTATGTCAGATTTCCTATTGCTTGGACACACTTATCCAACTGATAAAATTGCTTTTCCCTTTGAGAAAATTAAGTTTTCCCAGTATTCCTACTAAACAGATGTCAAATATTCAGATCCGTTAAAGAGCAACACAGTTTTGTAGATGGCCTCAAAATGTGCCACTGATTACAAAAGACCTTCAGCAAATTCTATTCAAACATTCCAAAACAAGCTGGGTATGAAGAAATGCTCAGACATTCTTCACTGCAGAAAAGGTATCAAGAAATGGAAGAACCTGGGTGTGGTGACTCACTCCTATAATCCCAGCACTTTGAGAGGCCAAGGAGGGAGGACTGCTTGAGCCCAGGAGTTCAAGACCAGCCTGGGCAACATAGTAAGACCCTGTCTCTACAAAAAAAATAAAAAAGAAGATGCAGACAAACACACAGAAACCTGGTACTCCTAAAGAGGTGAGTACCTGTCATTCTAGCTACTCAGGAGGCTGAGGCAGGAGGATCACTTGAGGCCAAGAGTTCAAGACTACAGTGAGCTATGATCATGCCACTGCACTCCAGCCTAGGTGACAGAGTCAGACCCTGTTTCAGAAAAAAGAAAGAAAGGGAAGAAACACTAATGAGCACCCACTGTCTGCCAGGCACAGAGATTGGTATTGATTCCTAAACATTTCTGTGTGGAAAGTCTGAATACTCAAGTTATATGCGTGAGAATGTCGAAGTTAAAAGAGGTGATATAATGAGTCCAAACTTCACAGCCAGAAGATGAAGGGAATCATTCCCAATGAAATGACCAGAGGCAGGAACCCAACAGACTCAGGGGAGAACATCTGGTTACTTCTACTGAAGGCATTCACAGATAGCTTCTTTTTCGTGGCTAAAGAATAAAATTCAATGAAGGCATGAGGTGGCAAAACACACATGTAAGAGCACCACTGCTAAGACTCTCCAGCCAGTGCTATGCCCGCAATTATCCTAGAGCAATGGCACCCAGCTTCCCCAAGAATGTCAGGACGGAGGAGGCAGAATAAAATTGTGGGAGCCTCTGGGAGCTGCTGAGCAGAGAAGCAGAGTAGCAGAACCTATCTTGGAGAACAACGAGTGAGATGTTAGGGTTTGCTGGAAGATAGTGAAGGCCTAGCAGTGAGGTACCTCTCCTTTTGGGCAGTCCTTGATAAGTCAACTATTTCTTTCTTAGAGGATCCTTGTTTCATTAGGATTTTATGTAATCGTTTATTTATAAATATGAATAATACCTGATTAAATAGTGTTTGACCCTTTCAGAAATAATAGCATCTTTCTTATACTGTTTTATTTAGGTAGATATAAAGTCCATTTTGTTTAAAATAAACTAGATGATACACAATTCTGTAGCAAATTCAACTTTCTCATGATCTTAACTCAGGAGTGCCAAATATGGGGCATTCTTTGTTGGGTCCTAACTGAATTTAGTGTTTACCTTGAGCCTGTAAGTTTCCTGATGACAGGAATGACTTGATCTGATCAATTCAGTATCCTTAGCCCTTTTAGCTTTAAACTCTGTCCATTGAGAACTTGTTCCTCCCACTCCTCTGGGTGCCATTGAAATTCTGAGAAGTTTATGAAAAATCAAGGCATTGTGGGCTTGTGTAAATGCCATCGTGTGCCAGTCCACCCACATTTGCTGACTGTGATGTGTCTCTTTGCCCCACTGTACTGTGTTCAAACTCTCTGTCACTCAACCTCCTGCCTTTGCCCAGCTCTAGGATCCTTGAGACAACGCTGCTGCCCTTGTTCCTATAGGGGAGGGGAAACCTATTTTCTTTACCGTCTTATGTTCAGTGACTGGGGCCCTGCAAATTAAACTGGCAAAAGACAGATTAACAGAAGAAAAACATACATATTTTATTTGATGTTACTATTTTAATTTTTTTATGTGTGCATAACAGTCTCACAGAAAAGAAAGTGAAAACCCAAAGAAGTTGTGAGGCCTCAGAGCTTATAGACCATTTTAACAAAGAGCAATACATTTGTGGAGAAGTGACATGACAATGGGATATGTTTTGGGCTTCTAGGGGTGACTAATTGTGGGAAGGTAAATATAGGAGTGGTAATAAATGGAAGATCAGGGTTATTTCAGTAAGGTTTGTTTATGCAGATTTGAGTTGGCACCATCCCCAGTGATCAGAGTTCTCTTTCTTTATGGGAGAGAAGAGGGTCAACACATTGATGAAGGGAAATTTATTGATTTGTTTATTTACTTATATTTTTTATTTTATTTTGAGATGGAGTATCACACTTTTGCCCAGGCTGGAGTGCAGTGCAGTGGTGCAATCTTGGCTCACTGCAACCTCCACCTCCCAGGTTCAAGTGATTCTCCTTGCCTCAGCCTCCCAAGTAGCTGGGATTACAGGCATGCGCCAACATGCCAGGCTAATTTTTTTGTATTTTTAGTAGAGACAGAGTTTCACTATGTTGACCAGGCTGGTCAACATAGTGAACTCCTGACCTCGTGATCCTCCCGCCTGGGCCTCCCAACACGCTGGGATTACAGGCATGTGCCACTGTGCCCGACCGACAAAGGGAAATTTATACTCTGCTTTTAGGCAAAAGCGGGAGGGTAGGGAGCTTTTCCTGCATCTGCCGTTTCTCATTTGCCTTCAGCTCAAAATAATCCTTATGCCAATATGGCATATTTTGGGGTGGCATATTCTGATCTCCATCAGCACAATTGGTGGTCTGCATAGGGTTCATTCGACACCACCTCAGACCCATCTCCCATGCCATCATCCCTTCTTTCCTCGCCTATGTCACAGTGGAGCAGGAGACATTAGGGGTTCTTACTTCCACTCAGAGCCCCAAGGGAAATTTAGAGCACAAAATCCCCAAACCAGTCTGGGGCCTCCCTGACACCCTTCCTTCCAGACTGAGCCCGAGGCAGCAGGGTGCAGATCCCCAGCACTGCCCTTCCCTATTGCTCTCCTCACTGACCCTTCTTCCTGTCCCCAGATAGACTCCAAACTTATGGGCTGAGAAAATTGGCTCTTACATCCTTATGATCAAACATTTTCCCCAAATCTGTCACTGATGGCAGAAATATTTTCTTTTAATACCCAAGAGCCATGTACAAGATCCCTTTCTGACAACTCATTATATCTTCTGGGAGTTCCAAGGTTTCTTTTGAACTTCAGAAGTTAAAAAGTGACATTCTGAATCTAAGTTGTTCTGTTGTGGCCTTCCTTCCTTGAAGCAGTAAGTCCAGACTCCCTGAAAATATGACCCTCTATAATGCTGGAAAGAGACAAGTGAGATTTTTCCATAAATAACTCAGCAGAAAATGCTGTGCCTGAATCCAACCTCTCATGCTCCTGAGCCTCTGGAGCTGCTGAGGCCCCCCGGTGCTGGCTCCAGCTTTCTCAGCCTCCCCACAACCCCATAGCTGGCAACCAAGCTTAGATTTTCAGCAGTGTGTACACAGGGGTGAAGATGACATCTCTCTGCTCCAAATTATGTCCAGTCATGTTTCAGTCTGACCATGCTTCTCTTCAAGATGCTGAGACCAGGAACCCACATCCTCCAGGGAATATGTCTCCTCAGAAGTTCTAGCCAGCACCAAGCCAGGCCATTGAGGTCCCCATATCCCTCTGCCTGATAACTTCATTATACAACTTCTTCTACACCAAGGGGTAATACCTCCACCAATACTGCAACCTTAGGATCATTGGCCCATAATCACAACAAGACTATTTCAACTAATGGGCTTATGGACCAGAGCTGGGAGCTAAAATTGAGCTATACTTTGAACCGAGGAGCATCAGGTGTTAGTTCATCTCTTCAAGGGAGCTAGCACTGTGGGCTACTTAAGTATCTATGCTCCCTTCCATCCTTACAATAGAACCCCTGCTTTTTAAAGAAGCACAAGACTATCAGGAATAAAAACTGTGTTCCCCTACCTCTTCTGAAACCAGGTATAACCAAGTAATTAAGTACTTGTCAATGAGCTGTACGGCAACTTCAGTAAAACCTCTTTAAAAAGAGCATACACACATTGCTCCTTCTTCATCATTTCTCCCTTCTCTGCTACCTGAATGAGGCTGTGACGGCTTTGGGACCATGAAGAAGAGAGTGGAGTGGATTTTGGGAAGGAGTCTTGTTTTCTTAAAGGCTACGTTGAAAGCCATAGGTGCACCGAGCTACCTTCCTCCAGACTTTCTGTGCAAAGGAATACAACCTTGTAGGTTTCAGCCACTGTTCATTTGGCTCGTCTGTCTTATGCAGCCAAATCAATATATGTAAATTATAACTAGGTCCAACTGTGAGTGGGTTTGGCGTCAGGGTAGATGAGGAGACTGTCAGAGAGCAAGTTGAAGTTGTCACTTGTTAAGTGGCAATATTCATGAATGACTCTTGAACTCAGTGACAGTCAAAGAATCAGGCTGGGTGCAGAAAGGTTTTGATTCTGCAGCTCTGGAGTGGGTGTTTGATGGTGTCTTCTCCCTGTATTCCGCCTTCTAGCAGTGAAAGGAATGGCTATGATATAAGGGTCTGTCTATTGTGCTTCAAGATGTCAAGTGTCCTTTTCCTGTGACTTATGGGGATTTGCTGTGGTTGCCATAGAGACAAAGTGAATCCAAGTTCAGCCGGGACAGCGAGGCCTTTTTATTCAAAGGCGCATATTTTGAAGAGCAAACCAGTATGTAAGATACTGAGGTGACTCATCCTGCATTAGCACAGCAAGGCCTTCCTTCAGGATCTCAATGGATGTTATCCCAAGAAGCTCACATTTGTGAGTGAATTGTGAAATGATTAATTAAATACATTTTCCCTACCTGCCCAGCACCTGCTCTCCACGAATTCTCTTCCAGAATTTTAAGGAGGAAAATTAAGTCATCAACTCACCTAATAAATAAATAAATATTTTACCAACTAAATATTTTCTAGGGTTTTTTCTCTTTCATGCACTTGTGAGTTGTTCTCTGAACCAGCAGGTTGTGATGAAGAGTGCACTGGATGTGGAGTTAGGAAACTGCTCTTAATTAGCTGGATGGCTTTGGGTCGGACTGCCCTGGGTCTCAGTTTCTTGATCTGCAACATGAAGGGCAATGTGAGATGATCTCTGTGATCCCTTCCAAAGCAAAGAACCTACCCTGATTTTTGTTTTAGTTCTCCTCTCAACCACAGCAGCTGCCTTAAGCAGTTTTCCTGGGCGCTACCTTCCCCAGCTAGAATGCATGCTGGTGTAACAGGTACTCAATATATATTTATATAACGAATGAATGAATGAATGAATCTAATTTTAAGACTGATTTACCTAAACGTTATAGTTTTGTGGTTTTTTTCACCTTAATCAGTCAGACTTAGAAATCGATTGTCAGATCCAAATCAGTGTCTACTGGAAGTGAGTTTGGAACCCAGAACCAAGGGCGACCTCTTCTTTCCTGCCCATGTCCCCGCCCACTCCTTGTTGTACCTCAATTGCAGACATTTTTGACAGTCCCAGGAACCCAGAGGTGTCTCTGTGTCTCTGCTTTTTCCGGAGACGAAATTACGTTAATGAAAAAATAATTCTAGTTCTGGTCCTCAATAACAGCCACACTGAGCTCAAAGATTTGACAATCTCTTGCAGGCACTTTTCAAAACTCACTTCTTCACGGAATCATTTTTCTTTGTCAAAGGTAAAAAGAAAACAAAGTAATTTAAATTCCTTCACAGCAGTTTCTGGAGAATTCCAGAGAGGAAGGGAAACTGCACTGAAAAGGAAAAGGAAGCAGACAGTGGTTTAAATTCTGGGTCCTAGACAAATGTCTGTGGGGCCCACTCTGCACAGCATACCCCTTGGAAATGTCTGTCCATACCGTCTTTGAGACCTCTCCGTTTCCACTGCTTTCAAGTCTAGGAGAACCTAAAGGGCTAGATATGCCACAAAGAAAAGTGTGCTTCCTGCCTGTACCCCTCTCCTTCCGAAGTCTAGGTCACCTGACCTCATGGTCACCTCTTGTTCATGGAATTGGTAGGTCCTTCTACAGCAAGGAAGGATGAGACTAACTTTCCACGGGCCCGGTACTAGACTGCACTATTTCATTTCAGCTGTACAGTACGTAGTGCGGAAGGTGTTACTGTCCTCCTTTACAGAGGAGGAAACAGACCCAGAGAGGTCTAGTTGCTTTCTTAAGCTCACCTCTCAGGGAGCCGCAGTGGCCAGTTTAACCCGAGTCTCCCTGCGGTCCTTACCATCCTGCTTCCCAGGTGATCCCCGGAACTGGCTGTGAGCCTGTCATTGGGCACCTGGGCTTAGTGCTCATTCTCCATTTTTATCAATCTTTCTAGAGTTTTCTGGGTACCAGAGGGGTTGAGTGGTGGTGATAAGATTTTGGATAAAAGTTTGACTCAAAAATCTCCCTGATTTCCGATGATTGTTTAAAGATCTAGTTAGCATGGTCATTTTCTTCTTTTTTGCTTCATTATTTTTTTAAGGTATAGAACATTTTTGTGGTTCAAAATCAAAACTATATAAAAAGGCTTTCTCAGAGATGTCTCACTTTTGTTCCTATATCCTCTGCCCCATATCTCTCCCCACATCTGTTATAGGTGACTATAGTTTCTGGTTTATTCTTCCAGTGTTTCTTTCTACAAGAGAACTAGAACATATACATCGAAACATATACATACATGCATGTGTAAGTAATAAATTTATATGTATATTTATATGCATATTTCCTCTGCTTTCATATGCAAATACAGCACACCACATCACTGTTTCTCACCTGTTTCCACTTAGCGGTGTATCCTGGAGGACACTCTGTTTACCCAACTCTTCTTCATTCATTTCATGTGGCTAAGGACTCCATTGTGTACTAGTGTCTTAGTATTTGCTTACGAACCAGATCCTCACTGATGGGCATTTGTACTTCCAAGCCTTTGCAATTTCAAATAATCCTGCAATTAATGGAGTTGAGCAAACTTGTGTTGTACTGGCAGAGGTGTATTTTAGGGGGTTTCCTAGAAGCTGGGTCAAAGGATAAATGCGTATGTAATATGTAATTCTGCTAAATGTTGTTAAATTTCCCCCCACAGAGGTTGCAGCATTTTGCTCTCCCACCTGCAATGCGTGACGTGCCAGAGGCTCCAAGTCCAGCAGCAGAACACATTGGTCAACTCTCGAAGTATTCACCAATCTGCAGGTGAATAATATCTCAGTATCTTTTAGTCTGAATCTCTGTTTATTGTAAGCCTGGCTGATTATCTTTTTCATGTTTAAAAGCTATTTCCTTACTTATCCTGTGAATTGTCTATTCATGCATTTCACCCATTTTTTAAAAAATTAGTTTTGTTGTTCTTCTTGATTTTTTTAGAGTGCTTTAACTGTTAGGGAGCTTAGTCCTTACTGATAAAGTTGCAAAAATTTCTCCCAGTTTGGCATTTGTCTTTTGACTCTGCTGGTGGTCTGTTTTTTCACAAAAAAGGTTTTATTTTATATTTGGACAGGTATATTAATTTTTTTTCTTTAATTTCTTCTGAATATTCAGTCACAGAAAGGCTTTCCAACTGCTAGGCTGGAAATTCACGCAAGTTTTCTTGGAAAAATAAGCAGGTTCAATTGTACATTGAGATTGTTAATCCATTGGGGTTTTTCCTGGTACTCTGTGTGAAATTTGGATACAATTTTATATTTTTCCAAACTACTTTTCAGTTGTCCCAATACATTTAATTAAGAAGTCCAACTTTCCCCGGTTATTCAAGATATCTTTATTATGCAAATGTGTTCTTGTGTCACTTTGCGGACTTTTAATTTTGTTCTATTTGTCTTCCTATTCATTCTTATGACATTCTTGATGTAAGGTCAATAATTATCTACATGTGTGACTGAAGCGCCAGTCTTTACTAATTTTTCTTATTTTGTTGCCTTTCTGCATACACGCTGCTTTATTTTTACTGAAGTTAGATTTCACATATTTGGCAAGCAATAAGGACCTATCATGCTCCAAATACCATGGCAGGCAAAGCAGACATACTTGAGAAGGTCAGTGCCCAGGGGCTGAGACACACAGGTTGTCTTTCACAGGCTCATTTCTGCATAACAATTATGGAACCTTCCCACAAAGACCCTCTAATATTTCTGAAAGCTGTTATTGTATACCTTAAGTGAGTTGATGGTTTTTATCCACTAGAGATTTTTGACCAGGACACATATCTGCAGATGTTCAGGATAATTTTCCTACTAAGTTCTTTTGATGAACACCCTGATAATAAGGCATCTTTCTGTCAGGGCTGATTTTGCTACTTTCCCTTTGAGTTCAAGTTGAGCAGCTTCTGATAATGTCATCTCATATCATGGCAGAATTCTGTTACTCTTACCCCAAGTGACAGCTGTAAATGTTTTTTCAAACATTCTCTTTCTTACAAATTGAATTGTATATTCTTTCTAGCTTCTTCCCATTTGCCTGGTCCAGATCTTATGAAGCTACAAGTGATGTGGGATTGGAGTCTGCCTAAAGTATGCCTCCTGGTCTGTGGTCAGAGTCCTCTAATGACACACTCGAGTACCTCCAAACAAGCGCTCCTAGCTTCTTGGAAGTTGCTTCCCTCCTGCTCTCTCCCTTCTCTCTCCCTCTCCATCTCCCAGCTTTTAAGGCCATTCATTGACTCACAAAACCAACGTTTCACAGACATTTGTGAGGAAATCACTCATAGTTTCACTTGAAAAACTCTGTTTAAGGGGCCAAACAGAAGTTCATAGGGAAGAGAGGGCATCCAAAGGACCAGTCTCTAAGGCAGATGCTAACTGGTCTTCAAAATCTCACTGCCCTGTCCTCCTTAACCAGAACCCTCCTCCTCATGTCCTGTAATCATCCTGTTCATGCTTGTGATGGGTTGACTTGCATCCCCCTGTGTTAGTCCATTTTGCGTTGCTATAAAGGAACACCTGAGGCTGGGCAATTTATAAAGAAAAGAGATTATTTGGCTAATGATTCCGCAGACTGTACAGGAAGCATGCTGCCACGATTTGCTTCTGGTGAGGCCTCAGGAAGCTTACAATCGTAGCAAAAGGTGAAGGAGAAGCAGGCATGTCACATGACAACAGAGAGATCAAGAGAGAGAGACAGGTGCCGTGTGTTCCTTTAAACATCCTGCTCTCACACGAACTAACAGGGAGATCTCATGCTTTCCTGCCAGAACAGCACCAAGCCATTCACGAGGGATCTACCCTCATCACCCAAACGCCTTCCACCGGGCCCACCTTCAACACTGCAGATCACGTATTAACATGAGATTTGGAGGTGACAAATATTCAAACTATATCACCTTACAAAAGATATGTTGAAGTCCTAACACACTATAGCTCAAAATGTGACCTTATTTGGAAGTAGGGTCATTGCAGATGTAACCAGTCGGGTCCATCCTGGAGCAGGGTGGACTCCTAATTCAATGGGACTGGTGTCCTTATAAGAAGTGGAGAGAGGCTTGCTGGGCACGATGGCTCACGCCTGTAATTCTAGCACTTTGGGAGGTTGAGGTGGGCAGATCACCTGAGGTCAGGAGTTCGAGACCAGCCTTGGCAACATGGAGAAACCCCCATCTCTACTTAAAATACAAAAAAAAGAAAAATTAGCTGGGAGTGGTGGTGCATGCCTGTAATCCCAGCCACTTGGGAGGCTGAAGCATGAGAATCACTTGAACCCGGGAGACGGAGGTTGCAGTGAACCAAGATTGTACCATTGCACTCTGGCCTGGGTGATACAGTGAGACTCTGTCTCAAAAAAAAAAAAGTAGAAAGAGACCCACAGGGAGAGGACAGCCATGGGTCCACAGAGGCAGCAGCTGAAGTGCTGCAGATGCAAAGACAAGGAATGCCAAGGACTGCTGGTAAGACACCAGAGCCAGAGGACACAAGGAAGGACTGTCCCCCGCAGGTGACACAGGGAGTGTGGCCCTGCCAGTGCCCTGATTTCTGACATCTGGACTGCAGACTGTAAGAGAAGAAATGTGTATTGTTTTAAACCACGCAGTGTGTGGTACTTCATTATGACGGCCCTAGAAAATGAAAATAATCCCAGAGTTTTATTTCAGAAGGATTTAGATCCACAGAAGTCCTGCCTCAAAGTGCTGACGCAAGGGAAGACATATGTAGAAGTGATCTCTTTTCCCTTTTTGTGAGACACTATTTATTTTTTCAAAGACTCACGATTGGCTCATATGGAATAAGTTGCTTTTAGTGGGCCTATATTCCTGTGGTAAAGTGGGGGGACAGAAAGTGTCTTTGGTTTTGCCAGTAGATAATGGTACTGGCAGACTCAAGCCCTCTTCCAAATTGTTCTATTGATTGCCTGTTTCCCCATCTGGAATTAACCACACCTCTCTTCTCTTACTTGAAGTTCCATCTATCCTGGAGCCTCAGTTCAAGCTCTTCTTCCTCCCCAAAGCCTTTCCTCACTGGATAAGAGCACAGTGACCTCTCCCACCTCTGCATTCCTGGAATACTCTTTTCTGTGCTTCTCAGTGGCATGTGTAGTATGACTTCCTTGCTATCCTCCCAAATATGTCTCTCTTGTTCTGACCTGTGTGTAGCTGCCTGAAGGGCAGGGATTCTGCCTCTGGGCACTTAGTGCAGTGCTGGGCACACAGCAAAAGCCTAGGAAATTCAGCAACAGAATCATTGACAGAACAGGTCTAGAAGGAGATCGTCACAAGCTAAACAAGACCCCAATGGCCATGAACAGCAAAGTAAGTAGGCAGAGTTTCTATTGAGAATGATAGAACCAAGCAAAATTACCTGGGAGGGAAGCTTCTAAAACAAAAATTTCTCTCTAAATTAAATTTAGAAAGGCCCAATGACTTTAGAAAACGGACTAGTCAAAATCCATCTCTGGCTGCACTCAAATTTTCTCTCTCTCTCTCTCTCTCTCTCTCTCTTTTTGTTAGTAGATTACCTTGTCTATCTCAGCTTTGGCTCAATGTGTATGTTTGTGGTTTTTTTGAGATGGAGTCTCACTCTGTCACCTAGGCTGGAGTGCAGCAGTGCCATCTTGGCTCACTGCAACCTCCACCTCCCAGGTTCAAGCGATTCTCCCTGTCTCAACCTCCTGAGTAGCTGGAATTACAGATACCTGCCACCACCTCAACTAATTTTTGTATTTTTACTAGAGACGGGGTTTTTACCATGTTGGCTGGGCTGGTCTTGAACTCCTGACCTCAAGTGAGCTTCTCAAAGTGCTGGGATTACAGGTATGAGCCAATGCACGCAGCAGTGTGTATGTTTTGATCAATGTTTTACACTCCTCTCTTTAGAAAATACTTTGAAATTATAGAATTGTATTGCTGGAAAGGAGCTTAGAGTTTTTCTCATTCATTTTAAGGCAACAGAAAGACAAAGAATTTGGAGTCAGACATTTTTGAGTGAAAATCCCAATCCTCTGTTTATTAGCTATGAGACTTTGGGTAAGATACTCACCTCTTTGAACTACGGTTTCCTTACTATAATAATAGGATAGCAATGTCTCCCAGAAGTGGTAATTAGGAAGATTAAAACTGTTGTAGACATTTGTCTGGCACATGAAGAAGACACTTAAATCTAGTAGTTTTTTATGGGAACTGAAGAACTCGTCCTTGGAATAAGTCAGATCAATGGTTTTCAAATGCTGCTCCTTAGAATTCTAGAGCATTGGTCCCCAACTGTTTTAACCCTAGGGGCAAGTTTCATGGAAGACAGTTTTTCCATATGGGGGGTGGTTTGGGGATGAAACTGTTCCACCTATGATCATCAGCCATTATTAGTTAGATTCTCATAAGGAGCGCACAATCAAGATCCCTTGCGTGCTCAGTTCACAATAGGATTTGTGCTCCTATGAGAATCTAATGCTGCTGCTGATCTGGCAGGAGGTGGTGCTCAGCCAGTAATGCTCACTTGCATGCCACTCACCTCCTGCGGTGCGGCCTAGTTCTGGTCCATGGCCGGGGTTTGGGAACCCCTGCTCTAGAGGGATAAAGATGTGGTTCTGCAGCCTTCCCATTGGCAGCTCCTGAAGGGAAAGGGGATACCCAGTGGGCAGAGTTCCAGGTCCCCAAACCCTTCTCAACCAGAGCAGCCCCGCTTTTGTCTATTTTATATATTGAAATTCTGTGTTGGGCTGCCCCATTTTTAAAAGAAAGAGATTTTTTAAAAGAAACTTTTAGCATAAGACAGTGCTTTTCAATGCTCCAGTTTCCATGGCATGCCTGCCAGTTATTAAAACTCAGTGTCTCTATAATTTAGAAAATGGGCCCCTGTATTGTGAGAAACATATTTGATTTAAATGTGTCTTTTAAAAATCCTGTTAATTGGGAAAACAATTGGTCTCCCTGACAACAGATGCCCAGAAAGTTAACTTGCTCAAAAAAGTTTATTGGATAATTGTCAAATACCTACCTAAACTACATGCATCATAATGTTTTGGAAGAATAAGTGAGATAAATGCTGGAAAAATCTTTGCTGTAAAACACAGGGCATTATTATTATATTCATGCTGTTCTGTCATCTGTATTTAATTTGTACTCCCTTATCTTTGCCATACTTTCTGCAATCTGGAAATTAAAGCAGAGGCTGGGACTGAAGGTCATCCGAACAAAACTGAAACCCGTAAAAGTCTTATAGCTCTGATGAATTAGAACAATAACATCGAGGAGAGGTAGAATAATAACAGGGAGAAGGTCTCATAACTGGGATGATAGTACTAGTATTGCAGCTGCTTCTGCTACTGGATACCATCAGATTACTTCATGGTAGGCACTCTGTTGAGTACTCTGAGCTTTATAACACTCTGCAAGGAAGGTATCATAATCCCCATCCTACAGATAAGAAAACTGAGGCCTAGAGAGTTCAAGTAATTGCCCATTGTCATGTAGCTAATAAGTGAAGTAACCAAGAATCTATTCTAGGTTGTCTGACTCAAAGACCAAGCCTTAAATAACCATGCAACTCTAATTGTTAGGAAGATGATAGTTGTATTAGCTCATTCTTGCATTGCTATAAAGAACTATCTGAGACTGGTAAATTTATATTTTTTAAAAAGAGGTTGAATTGACTCACAGTTCTGCAGGCTGTACAGGAAGCACGGCTGGGGAGGCCTCAGGAAACTTACAATCATGGTGGAAGGCGAAAGGGAAGCAGGCACATCCTACGTGTCTGAAGCAGGAGAAAGAGAGCAAAGAAGGAGGTTTCACACACTTTTAAACAACCAGATTTTGTAAGAACTCACTATCATGAGAAGAGCAAGGGGAAAATCCACCTCCCTCATCCAATCACCTCCCACCAGGCCCCTCCTGCAACCCTGGGGAATTACAATTCAACATGAGATTTGGGTGGGAACACAAATCCAAGTCATATCAATCGTGGACAAGATGATTCTTCTGACTTTTTGAACCCACAGTTTTTCCATTAGAAATATTAATATATCATCTCTGTTTTAGGGAAATGTAGAAATGCTTTATTGCCTAAATAAAATATTTTTAGGCAATTAAAAATGTAGGAGGCCAGGCACGGTGACTCATGCCTGTAATCCCAGCACTTTGGGAGGCTGGGGCAGGTAGATTACCTGAGGTCAGGAGTTTGAGACCAGCCTGACCAACATCGTGAAACCCCATCTCTACTAAAACTACAAAAAAGTTATCCAGGCATGGTGGTGGGTGCCTGTAATCCTAGCTACTTGGGGGGCTGGGGTAGGAGAATCCCTTGAACCCAGGAGGCTGAGGTTGTGATGAGCCAAGATCATACCATTACACTCCTGCCTAGATGACAGAGTAAGACTCTGTCTCAAAAAAATAAAATTAGGAATTTTTTTGGACTATCTCAGTTCAAGAAGGCAAATAGAGCATGTGTGTTTGCCTACTCTTTCTTCCAAGATCCTACTGAAATAAGTATAAAGATATCTAAAGGATGAGTAAGTCTATTAGAATGCTGAAACAGAAAGTGTGTCATCAGAAATTTTAATGACTTGGATAAATTTTTGAGAGTCAGAAAGCATATGATCCATATTGATATACCAAAGCAGAGTAATATACAAGCCATCAGCATGCAAGTGAGATGGCTTCACCCATAGTCCTCACCTAGAGAGGCTCCAGCTTGGAGCCAATGAGTAAAAAAGAACAAACATGGGCCTGGAGCAGTGATCAGGATAGTTAACCACAGAAGAGATAAACCACAGAACACCTGGGCCAGACAGGCCCACCCTCCCTACTCCATATATAGAGAAGCTATTTACCCCCAGCTGGAGCACCGATGAGTATATACTGTAGGAAGTAGACTTTCTATGGGAGGGCTGTGGGGCTTCAGTGACAGCAGAAGAACTGTCCAACCTGAAGGGCTTTAGAGCTTCTATAATAAACAGAAATCCAGCTCCAGTCCAAAGTGTAGTTCCATCCTACATATAGATAAAGTCCTTACCATTTGGGCAATTGTAATAGCGCTAAACTTGCTGGCTAGATAAAGCTTGACTGTGGCAGAGCCATCCACTTACACAGAATCATGATCAGCCTTCCCATTCAGAAAATGGCCTTTTGAGTAAACACAGCTATTAGTAAAATATATCTTATATGACCTATATAATCAACAGAATTCTTCAATTATATATATGAATGATTGACAAAGGATCTCTGGGCATTTGGTGAATGAGAGGTAAGAGAAATATGGAGCTGAATATAGATCATCTCTGAATAAACAGAAAAAACAATAAGATCAAACTTAGGAAATGTCTATCCTCAGAGAGATTTGAGAGGCTATTGCATCTATAAAACGAGCACTGGCTGCTTTGAGGTGAACGAGGATTCGAAAACAAGAAAAAATTATTGCAAATTTAAAATGATTAACAAATTTTTAAAAATCAATGAAAAATCTAAATAGAATGAAAGTTGAAGACCAAATTAGGGACATGATTGATAAAGGGCATTTCCTAGAAGGCCAGATGTAAAAAGAGAAAGACATGAAAAATATAAAAGAAAAATTATGTCCTTGAAAATAGATACAGAGGCCAAGTGTTTATCTGGAGGATGTAATCCAAGACGTAATAAAGAAACTTGTCATGTATGTACCTATGCAACAATCCCACATGATCTGCACATGTACCCTAGAACCTAAAGTGCAATGAAAAAGAAAGAAAGAAAGAAGCTTGCTTTGCTCTGAAAAAAGATTCAGGTCTTTACATTGAAAAAGCCCAACAAATGTCAAGCATTTGAATAAAATGACAGTCACCTATACTTAGACATATCTGTATAAATTTTAGAGCACTAAGGCTGAAGAGAAAATCCCAGAGTTTTTCAGAGAGAAAAATAGATTATCTCCAAAGAACAAATATAAGATGGACAACAGACCTTGTCCTGCAACACTGAAAGCTAGTAGACAGTGGAATCATGTCTTTAAAATATTGAGGGAGAATGACTAAGGACTAGATGGTTGGGGGCTAGACGATGAAGAGTGAGGGCAAAATTGAGAAGATTACAAGATATGCAATGATTCAGAAACTGTATGATTCATGCATCCTTAAAAATTACTTAGTTCTTTCTTATTTTACTTTTAAATTTAAAAAATTATTTTTAAAAACAAGGTCTTGCTCTGTTGCTCAGGCTGGAGTGCAGTGGTGCAATGATGGCTTCCTGCAGCCTCCAACTTTTGGGCTTAAGTGATCCTCTCACCTCAGCCCCCTGAGTAGCTAGGACAACAAGTTTGCACCACTACGCCCACCTAACTTTTTTTTTTTTTTTTTTTTTTTACCAACAGGGTCTTGCTATGTTGCCCAGGCTGGTCTCAAACTCCTGGCCTCAAGAAATCCTCCAGCCTCAGCTGCCCAAGGTGCTGAGATTACAGGCATGAGCCACCAAGCCCAGCCCTTAGTGTATGTTCTAACAGAACAACAGAATCCAAGAAAAAAACACTAGGTGCTAATCTAGAGTACTGAAATGAAATCCCAGTTTGATAGCAGCTATGTGGTAGTCAGTGTGAATAGGTCTGAGAACTCTGTGAAGAATGCCTTCAAGAAGGTAGATTCTCATGCAAAATAAAAAGCAACTATCTTTTCTGGTTACAAAGAAACAGAAAGCTGGATAAAAACTGAAAAAAAAAAAAAAAAGCTGTACAAAGCAGTTTTCAGATGTGAAGCAAACTAAAATGTGGCATAGTTTTGAGTAGTTAGAATAAGAAGAGAGCATTAATTTGATTTTGATGTTTAAAATATTTTTCTGTGAGTGGCACAAGTTTAATAAAATAGAAAAATATTCATTTTTCTCTAGGGGTTCAACCATGCTAGCTGGTTTTACACCAGGTGATTGTTCTAGTTATCTACGGCTACATAACACATTGCCTCAGAACTTAATGGCCTAAGACAAGAATCGTTTATTATCTTTCATGATTTCTATGGGCAAGAAATTTGGGAGTAGCTCAACTGGGTGATGGTTCTGACTCAATGTGACTTATGAGGTTGCAGTTCAATGGTGGCTGGGCCTAGAATCATCTTGAAGGTTTCTGTGTGCACATGTCTGGTGCCTGGACTGGGAAGAAGAAGAGAGCTAGACAGCTGAGGGCTGGGACAGCTGGGAATTCTTTGGCATCTCTCTGTGACTATGTGGTCTTTCCAGCATTCAGCTTCAATGTAGCCAGACATGGGTCACGTCTCTAAGAAAGAATCAGGCAGAAGCTATGTTGCCTGTTATATCTGGACTAAGTCACAGAGCATTGCTGGCACTGGACTTTATTAGGCCAGGTGGTTAACAGAAAACTGCCAAGGCTCAAAGGAAGGGGAGATAGATTCCTCCTCTTGATGGGAGCGTGGCAAGGCTTTGGAAGATCAGGTGGGACTGAAAATATTGCTGTAGCCATTTTGGGGGATACAATCTGTCACTGTGATGCCATGATCATATACTGTTTATTAATTTGAATTTTTAAAGCCAGCCTAGAGAAAAAAACATGAAGGCAACCATAATATAGAACAAAATATAAATTTTATAAAACCTTCAGAATAAAACCAAAATTACATTACTGACATAAATGCATAGGAAAGGGGAGAAAAACATGGACATACTCCTCCTTTCTACTGTCTTATCCTTTCCCTCCCTCCCTCCCTTTAACAAGTATTTGCTGAAGGCCTGCTATGTGCCCAGGACGTTTCTAGGCAACTTATTTTATGTAGTGAAGAATCAATAGATTCTATATTTGATCACAAAACAGAAGTTTGAGTGTACTACATAAAATTTTAAAACAAAACCTAGAAGAATTATAACTAACAAAATTGTGAGGTAGAGGAAGAGAATTCTAGAGATAGAATAGGGGAGGTAAAATTTTCATCTTCAATAATGAGTAGACAAAAACACTACCTTTAACAAGTGAAGAATTTAAATAATTTAGAGAAAAGGAAATCCATAAGTGGTTTTTAAAAGTTTATTATATATATCAAGGTAAAGATAATCAAATAGAAAATGAGATTTGAACAGACACTTCACAGGAGATAGACGAATGTCTCAACCTCATTAGTCACCAGAGAAATGCAAATTATACCCAAAATGCAATACTTGTACACACCTAACAGAATGGATAAAATTCGAAAGACTGACAAACCAAACCAACGCAAAGCTGGTCTGAATGTGGAGTGAGGAAGACACTCATACTCTCCTGGTGAGCAAGGTAGAGATGGTAAAGGGCTGGCATAACCACTTTGGAAAACTGTTATTTATATATATATGAGAAACATATATATATATATAACATATATATATATGTATACATTGAGAATTGCCTCAAATATACCAAAAGTCATGTTCAAAATGGTCACAGGGCTGGGTGCAGTGACTCAGATATTAGGCTCCCTGGCCTAATAAAGTCCAGTGCCAGTGATGCTCTGTGACAGTCCAGATATAACAGGCAACATAGCTTCTGCCTGATTCTTTCTTGGAGACTTGAGCCATGTCTGGCTACACTGAAGCTGCATGCTGTAATCCCAGCACTTTTGGAGCCCAAGGTGGGCAGAGCACCTGAGGTCAGGAATTTGAGACCAGCTTGGCCAACCTGGTAAAAACCCGTCTCTGCTAAAAATATAAAAATTAGCCAGGCATGATGGCACACACCCGTAGTCCCAGCTACTCAGGAGGCTGAGGTGAGAGGATCACTTGAACCTGGGAAGCAGAAGTTGCAGTGAACCAAGATCACACCATTGCACTCCAGCCTGTGCAACTCATCTCAAAAGAAAAAAAAAAATGCTCACAGTACTATTATTAATAAGAGCCTGAATTAATCAGAGCTCTCCAGAGCACCAGAACCAATAGGATTTGTATATATAGAAGGAGTTTTATTATAAGGAATTGGCTTATGCAATTATGGAGGCTGACAAGCCCCAAATCTGCTCTAGGCAAGCTGGAGACTCAGGAAAGCCAATGGTGTAAGTTGAAGTCTGAGTCTAAAGGCCTGAGAGCCAAAGAGCTAATGATGAAGTTCCAGTTAAAAGGCTGGCAGGCTCAAGATCCAGGACTTGTTTCAGTTCAAGTCCAAAGGCAGAAAAAAGCCAATACCTCAATTTGAAGGCCAGTAGGCAGAAGGAATTATCACTTAGCCAGGAAAGGAGGAACTTTTTTTTTTCTTCTGTTCAGGCCTTCAACTGATTGCATGAGGGCCACCCACATTAGGCAGGGCAATCTGCTTTACTCAGTCTAATGTTGCAATGTTAGTCTCATCCAGAAATGCCTAGAATAGTGTTTAACAAAATATCTGGGCACCCCATGGCTCAGTCAAGTTGACACATAAAATTAACCATCACAAGCCCCAACCTGAAAATAACCAAAATGTCTATCAATAGAACAGATAGCATACTTGTGGTACAGTCACACAATGAAATTGAAATAAAGATAATGGATGCAATTACCTGCACACGTGACACAAATGCGTTTTACAAACGTTAGGTCCAATGAAGAAGCCAGACGTAAAAGAGATCATATAGTATCATTCCATTTATATAAAGTACAGACAGAAAAAACTAAAGCGTTAAAAGTCAGGACAGTTGTGGGGTTTTTTGTTGTTGTTTTTGTTTTTTGAGGAGAAGGGGAAGTTTTGAGGAAAGAGAATGTAGTCATTGGAAGGGGCACAAAGAGAAATTTGGGTATGCTGGTAATATTTTTTACCTTGACCTTCATGGTTGTTCATTGGGGCATTCAATTTGAGTTGCATTCTTACAATTTGTGCATTTTCTGTATGGGCCATACTTTAATAAAAAATTTTTTAAAACTGTATTTAAAAAGAATGATTCAGGAGTGGTTTGAACCTTTTTAAAAACATGAACAAATATTACTTTTTCTAATTCAAGAAATAATCAGAAAAGCAAAGCCTCATCAAGTCATTATCATGACAATATTGCAAAATGCAACTCAACATAAGCAAAACTATTCTTCAGCGGAATTTGCCTTTAATAAAACAGTTATTTAAAAGGTTCATTACGATAAACACTTAGAAGGCACAAAAAATTTTTGAGTGTATGAAGAATCATTTATCAAAGTATTACTGCTTTTCATAAACTCATGAATCAGTGATAGTCAAAAGATTACAACAATCTGAATGTTAGATGAAACATTTATTATAACAGAGTGGCATGCACATAAGTTTTACTAAAATATGTTCTTTCATTGTCATTTTATCTATAGCAAATGTTCTTTCTCCAAATTAAAACAATTTAGAAACTACAAAAAAAAAAGGTTTAGGACAGTAACAGTTAACAGGACTAACTTTAGTCAGCAGATACAGTCAGGTGGAGAAATACTGGAAAATACCAGCCGCACAGATCACAATGGAAAACACCTTCATTTAGAAAGTGTAAGATGTGTTATTTGGATCAAACATTGCCTTTGCTTATTATGATGTTTTTGTCTTCAACTTTAAAGTTTTAAGTGTATTTCATGTTGGAAATGTGTTTGTAGTATATCAAAACTTTTTTTCAAAGATTGGAAAGAAAAAGAAAATGAACAAAACAAATTTGGGTATATATGTGATTCATTTAAAAATCGTTTGAAATCATTTTTTAAAAATCTGTATAAATGTAAAAGGGTACAAGTGTAATTTTGTCACATGGATATATTATGTAGTGATGAAGTCTACGCTTTCAGTGTAACCTTCACCTGAATAATGTACACTGTACCCATTAAGTAATTTCTCATCCTCAACTCCCCACCCTCCCACCTTTCAGAGTCTCCAGTGACTATAATTCCATACTCTATGTCCATCTGTAAACATTATTTAGCTCCTACTTATAAGTAAGAACACATGGTGTTTGACTTTCTATTTCTGAGTCGTTTCACTTAAGATAATCTCAGGAGTTCGAGACCAGCCTGGCCAACATGGAGAAACCCCATCTCAAAAAAAAAAAAAGATAATGTCCTCCAGTTCTATCCATGTTACTCCAAAAGACGTGATTTCATTCTTTTCGATGGCTGTGAAGTACTCCATGGTATATGTATATATATATAAAACAAGTAGGACATTGAAAGTCAAATATATATATCACATTTTCTTTATCCAATCATCTGTTGATGGACACTTCGGTTGAGAGAGAAAGTATTATGTAGACCTAATTAATTTTTGTCTTTGTTATAATATTTAATGCAAAGAATATTTTATAGCAAAATTAATGGACAGTACAAGAGCTTCTTAAGTATATAATGTCCTGCTTGTTATGTATTTTTTAATATTATCCCTGGGAATAAACAACCTTTTACAGTGGCAAAGCTTCTCTGCCTTCTGTTTTTCGGTTTTGTTTTATTCTGAGACAGGGTCTCACTCTGTTGCCCACGCTGGAGTGCAGTGGAACAATCACAGCTCACCGTAGCTTCGACCTCCTGGACTCAAGTGATCCTCCCACCTCAGCCTCCTGGGTAGCTGAGACTATAGGTGCCTGCCACCACACTGGGCTAATGTTTTGTTTTTTTTTTCATCTTTGCATAGACAGGGTTTCGCCACATTGCCTCTGCTGGTCTGGAACTCCTGGGCTCAAGCAATCCCTCCCTCTGCCTCCCAAAGTGCTAGGATCACAGGCATGTACCACCGCACCCAGCCTGCCTTCTGTTCTTGAGTCTCTGTGAGATAAAACTGTTTGCTAAGAAATAAAGGAGAGAGCTCTTTACGACAGTTTTTGAAATGAAAAATTACCTAGCTGACTGAAGTAGGAGTATAAAGCAGAATTGGAGTGAGTAGGGCTGATAGGAATTCCCTGCAACACAGGTGACAGCCATGGGGCCATAGCACACAGCTGTGGTTCTCAACCCGGCTTCCAGATTGGACCACCTGAAGCTGGCTGGGGCCCGGGCAACAGAATTTGTAAGACCTTCCCAGGAGAGTCCATGTGCTACTCAGGTGGAGAACTACTCTGCAGAGGTATCTTGTCAGAGGGAAGGTTGAGAACCACACATTAGAATAGACGTATAAAGACACGTCTATTTCTATGAAGAAATCTCAAACATGTAGGCAGCAGCGCCTAAAGGACACAGACTTATGACAAGGGCATGGGAGCCTTTTCAACAATTATACTGCAGTCTGTGGTTAAGGCTGTGATAAAAAGAAGCCAAGAGAAGTCCAGCGAAAGAAAAGATAAATCCTTTCAACACGAAGTGGAATCATCAGTGCTTAGAGAAAATAATCAAAGCGTACTTTTCAAATTATATTCTTAAAAACCCTTTCATCTTAAAAGGGTTTTAGATTTACCACAAAATTGGGAAAATAGGCTTGCACGTATTCCTTTCCCAGTTTCCTGTTATTAACATATCAGTGTGGTCCATTTGCTACACTCCATGAACCGACATTGATGCATTCATATTAACTAAAGTCCATACTTGATTTAGATTTCCTTAGTTTATAATTCATGTCTGTTTTCTGTTCCAGGATCTTCTCCAGAATGTCAGTTTATGTGTACTCACCATGTCTCCTTAGGTTTTTCATGCCTATGACACTTTCTCCTACCGTTCTTGTTTTCAATGGCCTTGATGGTTTTGAAGAGGGCAGGCTAGGTATTTTGTAGGATGTCGCTCAGCTGGGGCATATCTGATCTTTCCCCTCATGGTTATATGTGGTTATGAATTTCGGGGAGGAAGACCACAGAGGTGAAGTGCCATTTTCATTGCATCATATCAAGGCTACATACTATCGACACAACTTATCACTGTTGACGTTGACCTTCATCTCCTGGCCGAGGGGATGTTTATCACATTTCTCTACTGCAAAATGACTCTTTTTTCCCCCTTTCCACACTTTGGAAGGAAATTAGTATGCACAGCTTCTACTTAAGGAGGGAGGAGTATCTACGTCAATTAAACCTTCCACTTAAGGAGGGAGGAGTATCTACAGCAATTAAAGAATGATACATAGTTCTGTTTGTAGCCACCGACCAAATGCACAGAACTTTTTTCCCAATCCAGCCAGGCCTGGTGGTTGAGGTTGGGCTTTTCAATATTCTCACTCCTCTGACAACTAAAACCTGACTGCCTCTGACTCAGACCCACTGCTGCGGGTCCTATTTTTTCTGTCATCTTCCTTCTGCAGCCCTAGCATTTCTACCACAGGGCAAGGAGGAGAATCTGGGATTCAGAACCCAAAAATGAAAACACCATAGAAAATGGGAGGCACCACGTCGTGGGTTGAATTATGTCGTTACCAAAATTCATGTGTTGAAGTTTTTAGGTCCCAGTACCTCTGAATGTGAACTTATTTGGAAGTAGGGTTGCTGACTGTGTAATTAGTCAAGATGAGGTCATACTAGAGTAGAATGGGACCTCATTCCAATATAACCGGTGTCCTTATAAAAAGGAGAAATTCGGGCATAGAGACGCACATACAGGGAGAATGCCATGGGAACATGAAGACAGAGCTCAGCATGATGTATCTAGAAGCTAAGGAATGCTAAAGATTGCTAGCAAACCACCGAAGCTAGGAAGAGGCCTGGACAGACCCTTCCCTGGAGTCTTCAGAGGGGGCATGGCCTGTGTCACCTTGGTTTTGGACTCTGGCCTCCAGAGCTGTGGGACAATAATAAATTTCTCTGTCTTTATTCTGGCCTTAATAATAATGTAGCCAAAGGAGACTAATAAGGAGACTAATACTGACTCCAAAGACCTCCTCCCCATTACAAAGGGATATAAAATCTTTTTTTTTTTTTTTTGAGATGGAGTCTTACTCTGTCACCCAGACTGGAATGCAGCGGTGCAATCTTGGCTCACTGCAAACTCCACCTACCAGGTTCAAGTGATTCTCATGCCTCAGCCTCCTGAGTAGTTGGAATTATAGTCACATGCCACCTGGCTAATTTTTTTTTTGTACTTTTTATTATTTTTTCTTTTTAAGTAGAGACAGAGTTTCACCATGTTGGCCAGGCTGGTCTTGAACTCCTGACATCAAATGATCTGCCCACCTCGGCTTCCCAAAGTGCTGGAATTACAGGTGTGAGCCACTGTGCCCAGCTTTGAAGGGATATAAAGCCTTTTAAAAAGCCCATTTAATTCATCCCAGGGCCAAAGTAAATTCTGTGAGCACTCGTTCATTACCTTATTCAATAGGTGTCTACTGAGAGCTCAGAACCCGTGAGAACCCTGCTGAGCCACAGAACCTAAAATGCCCTGGGGATAGAGACAATGCAGAGACAGGGTGGCATTTTATGTTATTTCCTGTAGCGCTTACATTTCAGATTCTATATCTAACTGTGGTTAATGTATTTCTCACTTACATAGTATCAAGTAGAAGAAACTTGTAGATCAGTGTCCCTGGAAAACAGACCCGAGGCTGAGATTTGTGAGAGGGAGTGAATGCGCACAGAGGAATGAATGTTCTTAGGAACAAGACCTGCAGGAAAGCAAGGGAAGGAGAATTGGGCAGAAGCTAAACTGTGATGTAGCTGCAGCAAAGATCTCAGCCCATCCCATGGGGAGCTCTGGAGCTGGGACGACGCTTGACAGATGTCTTGACTTGAGGCAAGTGGATGGGACTTTATACGCCTGCATTGGCCAGTCATTAAATGGAGAAAGTGCCCAGCAAAGGACACAACTTGGGCCAGGCAGTCTGCTTCAGGCAAAGCTTAAAGAGAGACTCACCATGAGCTCTCAGCACCCAACACTCCCAGCCGCTGGAAAAGTGAGTGCTTCAGTCCTGAGTGGAATTCTACATAATGAGCCACAGCATTCATGTCAAAGGACACCCTTTTCTGGATGCAAAAATAAACATCTATTTGGTGAATATTTGTTAAGCACCTAGGGGAATTAGCAGACTAAAGGTAACTACATCAGCTCCCTGAACTGCCATAAACGCAGAGATAGGCAATGCTTAGGCTCGAAAAATCAGAATGGGGAATGTCAATTAACCCAGGAAAGGTGGCGCAGAATCACATCGGCCAAGAACAAGTACTGGGGGCATTAACTCCTAGATCTCACAGAAGCAAGTGGATGTGCTCTGTCTTTTGTCAGGAAAACCAGCCCTGAGAACAGTCATGAAATTGACATTGTTGGGCAAGCTTCTCTTTCTTTTGGGACCCACCCAGGCACCTGATCCTTTGTAAACTGTGCTGTGCTGCTCAGTGAGCCTGGGTTCCTCCTGAAGGTAACAGCCCAGAGCCTTGGCAGAAGGCGCTTCTCCCCCATGGAATGAACCCCAGGCCTGAAGAGTTACCCACACAGAGCTGCTGGTGGCTCCTGTCTCTAACTTACAGCCATCAAGGAAGACAGGGCCTGCTTTCTAGTTCCACGGAAACCCACAAGCCCTACACCAGGGCCAGCCTCTCTTTCCTGTCTGGAGGAGCTTCCTAGAGCTGTCATAACAAATTACCCCAAACCAGACGGCTTCAAACAACAGAAATGTACTCTCTCACAATCCTGGAGGCCTGAAGTCCAAAATCAAGGTGACAAGAGGGCCATGCTCTTTTCAAAGACTCTAGGGGAGAATCTTTTCCTCGCCTTTCTCTTAGCTGCTGGCATTGGTGGCAGTCCTCGGCATTTCTTGGCTTGTGAATGTGCCACTCCAATGCCTGCCTTCATTGTTGCAAGGTGTTCTCCCTGTCTCCATGTCTCTTCTCCTCTTCTAAAGACAATGATTATATTACTTAGGACCCACCCTACTTCAGTATGACCTTGTCTTAACTTGGTGATATCTGCAAAGGTCCTATTCCCAAATATGGACACATTCACAAGTCCTAGGAATTAGGACTTCAACACGTCTTTTCGGGGGACACAACTTAACTCATACATTGTCTAAGCCTGTGATGACTACTCTAATTCACTAACATGTACGAGTAGGAGAAATCTTGACAATTTCCTCAGAGCTTCTCAGCAGAATGTCTTCATTTTAATACTTTGGCAAAAAATTGAAATCCTGTGGCTCAGCTTCTGAGATCTGTTGTTTAAATAGGCATTGGGAATAGTCTTTTTGCAGGTAATAGGGCCAAGATTAGCCAAAGTGAAACAAAAGGAAAGGTATTTTGAGATACCTGGGGTCTCAGTGGGGTCTCTCCAATAACAGATACCAGCTTCACCTGTTCTTGGACAAATTCCATTTACTAATTTTACTGGTTGAACAGATTAGACCAAGATTTGACCTTGATTCAGAACTACCATTCCTAGACAACATGCCTAATCCTCACTGGCCTTGTCACAAACAGGAAATTACTCAGAGAGGCCACTGCAAAACCCATCCTGGCCACTGAATCAAACCAAGCCATGGATCTTCTGATGAGATCAGATCACAGAAGCCTCCATATGATGAAGGATCCCATCCTATCCTCAGCAGTCTAACTTTAAGATTGTCACATTTTTATGTTTTTAGATAGAAATGATGATGAGCTGCTCCAGCCAACCATGCCTTAATACGAACCACTGTGAGACTGACACTAGAGGTCGATGAGGCGTGCTGTCGATTTCAGAAAAATGAAAATGTGAAACAGAGCAGGGACTCCCCTCTTAGGGACCTGTGTCCACCCCCAAGCATGGAAATGGAGGAAAATCTTGAGTTTCTTCAAGTGAAATTCTAGGTACCTAGCTAGCCCAGAGAAGTAAATAAGCAACTTGATGAGCAAGAAGGTAATCATAGCCTCAAACAAGATCCAAGGAAGCTAGAATCATGGGATGTTTGGTTTTTCTATAGAAACTAAAGATAACATCTCAGCACATGTCTCCAGAGTTGCTTTTCAGAAACTTGACCCCCACCAAAGGGATCTGCCCACTGTAGACCTCAGATAAGGGGAAACTAGGGACTGAACTCTGAGCCCCATTCTTTGCTCTAAATTTCTTCCTGAGGGGCCTGGAGAAAGTCACACCCATGAGCTGGAGTCAACATTCTTTTCTGCTGACCCCAAATTTTTAAACAAAGCTTTTACAAATCAGAAAATCCTTGAATCTACCTATAACATGCAACCACCCCCCAAAATGTCCCACCCCTTTAGGCCAAAACCAAGGAGTAAGCTCCATGTATTGATTTATAATTGTGCCTGTAACTTCTGCTTTCCTGAAATGTGCCTCTAACCTGGCAGCCATCAGGGAGGTCAGGATTTAAGCAATAGTCACACAGTCCTTCTTGCGTGGTACCCAATAAACAAATGCCTTTCTTTCTCCCACTGCAAAACTTGGTGTGGATATCTACTCTTACTGAACCAGGCAAGCAGACCCTAGTTTAGTTCTAAAACAAAAGGACTCACATTTATATTTTGTGAATGAAAGACTGAGGGAGAGAAAATAAATTACTTGTTTTCAAATCTGATTTCACATATAATTTCAGACCTGCTTAACTGCTGCCTTGAAAAGCTTTCAAAGAGATGAAAGTACGGAAGAGCTCCAGCCTAAAGCCCAGCAGTAACCATGGCGAGTCCAGGAACAAACCCGTCAGCTGTTTCAGAGCCCATTGAAGATGAGATGTCTTCCAATTGTGGTGAGGTTCATAACTGTCTTGAAAACCAAAACACAGTAAAAAACAAAGACCACAGAGAAAAGGATGGCGGTAGAGCAAGCTGTGAACTATTGCTGTTCAGAAACCGCCTGAAGGTTAACCAGGGTTGGAGCCTAATTCCATCTCCCATAAAGTGGAGATGCTTCAGACCTTTCCAAGGAGCAGTGGAGTGTAATGGCCAGATCAAAAATCCCAGTTTTAAAACTGCCCAGACCTTGGGCAAAGAAATTACTTTACATCTCAGAACCTAGTTCTCTCATTTATAAGATGAAATTATTAATATATGTATCCTCAGAGGATTGCTGTGAGAATTAAACGGGGGTACAATATGCTAAAGGTTTGCTGTTATGTATATAGCACGCGCTAGGTATGCAATTGCGGTTCCTGCCATGTGTAAGATAAAGCACCTCTGAATTAGAAATGTCTGTATCTGAGAGATCCAAGATGGCTGACTACTAGCAGCTCAGGATTGTAGCCCCCAGAGAAAGCGCACAGAACGAGAGGAAGCCACACTTACAGATGAATTTTTGTCTCCCACGGACCAGAGATTCCCAGCGGAGGAGCCCCACGGGTCGCCAGCGCGACTCTTGTGGCCAGCGTGGTGGTTCTCCGTGCAGAGTGAACGGGACTGGCTCCCCTTTTGGTCGATGTTTGGAGCTCCGGGAAGGCAGACTTGCCTATTTACCTGATTGAAAAAGGGATTTAAGAGGGAAGCCAGACTGGAGATTCCTGGGCAGAAAAGCACCACGAATCTTAACGCCGCTGTTTTAGTCGGCGCAGTGGGTTGCTCAGATTTCGGCGTGGGAATCAACAAGTTGGACGTCCACTCAGAGACCTAACTTGGAAGCTGGCAATTACAAACGACAGGTGGATAAACTCACAATGATGGGAAGAAACCCGCATAAAGAGGCTGAGAATACTCAAAATCAGAATGCCTCTCCTTCTATAGAGGATCATAGTTCCTCATCAACAAGGGAACAAGGCCTGATGGAGAACGAGTGTGATCCTTTAACAGAATCAGGCTTCAGAAGGTGGATAATAAGAAACTTTTCTGAGCTAAAAGAACATGTTTTAGCCCAATGCAAAGAAAGTAAGAACCTTGAAAAAAGGTTTGACGAAATGTTCACGAGAATAATTGAGAGAGGAATGTAAGTGAATTAATGGAACTGAACAACACAATACGAGAACTTCACAGGTTTTAACAGTCAAATTGATCAAGCAGAAGAAAGCATATTAGAGCTCGAAGAACAACTTAATGAAATGAAACAAGAAGATTCGAGAAGAAAGAGTAAAAAGGAATGAGCAAAGTCTCCAAGAAATATGGGACTATGTGAAAAGACCTAATTTACGACTGATAGGTATACCTGAATGTCATGTAGAGAATGAGTCCAAGTTGGAAAATATTCTTCAGGATATTATCCAGGAAAATTTTACTAACCTAGTAAGCCAGGACAATACCCAACTCCAGGTAATCTGGAGAACACCACAAAGATATTCCTCAAGTAGAGCAACTCCTAGACACATAATCGCTAGATTCACTAAGGTTGAAATAAAGGAGAAAATTCTAAGGGCAGTTAGAGAGAAAGGTCAGGTTATTCATCAAGGGAAGCCTATCAGACTCACAGCAGACCTCTCAGCAGAAACTCTACAAACTAGAAGAGAGTGGGGGTCAATATTCAATATCCTCAAAGAAAAGAATTTTCAACTCAGAATCGCATATCCTGCCAAACTAAGCTTCATAAGTGAAGGAAAAATAAAATTTTTTTGTGAACAAGCAAGCACTTGGAGATTTCATCACCACCAGGCCTGCTTTACAAGAGCTTCTGGAAGAAGCACTACAAACAGAAAGGAACAACCAGTATCAGTCATCCCAAAAACTTACCAAAATGTAAAGAGTATCTCCATAATGAAGAATCTACATCAACTCATGGGCAAAATAGCCAGCTAGCATTAAATCACAATATTGAACTCATAAATATTAATATTAATCCTAAATTTAAATGGATTAAATGCCCTAATTAAAGACACAGGCAAATTGAACAAAAAGTCAAAACTCATCAGTACGCTGTATCCAGATTTATCTCACAAGCATCAAGAAAGATTCAAAACAAAGGGATGG
>CAUYLG010033030.1:0-12886 GCA_963573385.1 Cacajao melanocephalus | reverse complement strand
TTGTTACTTTCATCCCTTATTCCTTCCTGTCTCCATTGTTAAGCACAATTATTGGCATAAAAGAGGTTTTTAATACCCATTTTTAGACTGCATTCTAGCCTGGGCAATAGAACAAGAATCCCGTTCTCTCTCCCTCTTTCTCTTCCTCCTTCTTTCTCTCTTACATTCTTTTTTCTTTCTTTCTCTCTTTTTTTCAAAAAAATAAAAAATTAAAATATTTTTAAAAATAAATAATGAACAACTCAAAGAAAAGAATGGTTAATTTACAAAGAAAAAAAGGCAAAAAAATGTGCAACAGCATAATAAATAAAGCAAAGTAAAACAGCAATTTGTTTGATGACTTATTTATAAATCTAAAGAAAATTAAAATGTTTTCTTTCTAAGTGGAAAAGTAGTAAAGACTAAGGGTTTTGACTATTATTAAGGGTTTTTTACCATTATTATTTATAACCAGTATAAAGTATAGTGGTTATAGTATTTATAATATATTGGTTATAGTGTCTATACCCCATATACTCATACAACTGTTGGGGAGAATGAGGGAAAATAGGCATTCCCACGTATTGCTGGAGAAGTATAAATTTATATGACTTATAGGAAGCAATCAACAATACAACTTGAAAAATACACATACCCTTTAAATGAAGCAAGTCCACAGTTCTAAGTATTTATCTAAAGAAAATAATCAGATATACGTAAACAAAGTTTATGAATATATTCTCTTTAATGTTGCTTAAACTAAGAAAAAATCAGCAGTAATCTTTGTAGCCAACAATGGGTTCTGTAAATTGCAGTGCATTCGTATGACAGAACACCATGTAGCCATTAATAAGTCATGGTGCAGAAATATATTTATTGGCATGTTTAAGTTTTAATGATGTATTCTTAAGTGAAAAAGTATACCACTAAATGGTAAGTTGTATTATGACGTAAAATTTTGGACATACACTCGCCCTGTCTCTATATTAATACTAAAATATTCATAATAATCGTCTCTGGGTGGTTTTCTCTCCCTTTCATTTCAGGTCTGTTTTATATAAATGTTCTAAATACGCGATTTTCTAATTAAAAATAAAGGTAACAATACAGCAGGGTAGAAGGCAGAGTACAAACAAAACAAAAACCCTGCCTGCCTGAGCTGGGAGTCTAGTCGGGAGACGGACAATAAACAACATACAAAAGTAAAACGTGTAGCGTGTTAGACGGCAGAAAGCGCTATGGAGAAAAACAAAGTGCAAGGGGAGGGGTTACAACCATAAACAAGGTGCTCAGAGTAGACCTGGGGGAAAGATGCCTTTGCAGGGGGTCCTGAAGGAGGCAGTGCAGCAAACCTCGTGCCTGCCTGGGTGGCGGGGAGGGGCAGAGGCCTCGGGGCAAACAGCAAGAGGGAAGGCCTGGGCTGGAAGCAGGACTGTTTGCTTGGCCACAAAAGTACTTTACGAAATTGGCTGTGCAGGCCGGGCGCGTGGTCACGCCTGCAATCCCAGCACTTTGGGAGGCCGAGGTGGACGTATCACGAGGTCAAGAGATCGAGACCATCCTGGCCAACATGGTGAAACCCCGTCTCTACTAAAAATACAAAAATTAGCTGGGCGTGGTGGCGCGCACCTGTAGTCCCAGCTACTCGGGCGGCTGAGGCAGGAGAATTGCTTGAACCCGGGAGGCGGAGGTTGCGGTGAGCCGAGATCTCGCCACTGCACTCCAGCCTGGCGCCTAGCGACGGATTAAGACTCTGTCTAAAAAAAAAAAAAAAAATCTGATGTGCTAAATATTATTTATCAGTGTATTTGACATAACATTTAGCTCCAAGATAATTATTTTCTTTCTTAAAATGTCTCTGAAAATAGCTTTCTAATGCTCAGGTCTTGCTTGTGTTCTGTTTGAGGGTGAAGCTATGAGCACCCTCAACTTCTCTCTCCACCTCGAATCATTCCCAGGTCAGCCTCCCTTTGACCTCAGACTTCCCAGGAAGAGGTGAGGCCTTGGACCTGGTGGTGGAAGCCAAAATGGTGCGGTACAGAGTGGTGCCATCTTGAGAACACGAAAGTCACAATGTTCCCTCCCACCCTCAGAAACCTCTGGCTTATATTTCACATAAGGAAGGATTTTCTGACCCCTTCTTGCACATAGTCTTAGAGGCATGACATTTTTGTTTTATTCTAATTCCTTTTAACTATTTTTTCATTTGAGTGATGAATCTGAGTGCACCTTCTAGTTCCTGTGTATGGCAGCCTCATAACTGGGCATGGCTCCGTGGTTTCAGTGCCTATTTGTGCTTTGGGAACAGCACTAGATTTTTATTGTTGTTTCCCAAATTGGGGTCCATGGAACCTTTGGGCAGGGTAATTTTAGGGTTTCAGAAACACTGACTAAGGTGAAGGTCTGACTAGATTCTGCAGATGTGCACTGTCCCCATGAGAAGTAGGGCAAAGTTACACTTCAGGGTCTGAAAAAGTCTCTTGCCTCCCCACACTGAAGTGGCAAATCCTGATCATCTCAGTGTCTGTGCTGTTTTAGCTTTCTACTGCTGCTGTAACAAATTACCACAAATGTAGGGATTTAAAAAAAAAAGATTTATTGTCTTATAGTTCTGGAGTCAGAAGTCCAAGATGGGTTTCAAATACCAAGGTGTTCTTGGGGCTTTATTCCTTCCAGAGCCTCTAGGGGAGAATCAGTCTCCTGGCCATTCCCAGCTCCTAGATGCTGCCCGCATTCCTTGGCTCATGGCCCCTCCCTCCACTTCAAAGGCAGCAATCACATTGTTCAGACCTCTATTCCAATGGTCACATCTCCTTCTCTAACTCTTCTGCCTTCTTGTCCCCATTTATAATCCCTTGCAAGTGCATCAAGCCCACCCATTTAATCCATCATAACCACCTCATCTCAGGATCCTCAACTCCATCACATCTGCAGTGTATCTTTTGCCATGTACAGTAACATAATTACAGGTTCCAGAGATTAAGACATGGACGTCTTTGGGGAGCCTTATGCCACCGCAGGGACCATGGCCAGAGGGTCTGAGTCACTGACTGCCTGTGTGCACAGAGAAAGAGAGGAAGTTCGTCCTCCCCACATTCCTCATGTCTAAGATTGACATCCTCAACTGGAAGGTCCGCCATCCTCTGAAGGCAAACGCTTTGCCCTCATTGGTGAAATAAAGTCACATTTACCCAACTTCTTCTCAATTAGAACCTCTGTAAACTGGCAGCAGAGGATAATGACAACTGGTGATGTTAACAAGGACTCTCAGGTACTATAGTCCTGAAATGTGGGATTACGGTTCTGGAACTGAAAGGGAGAAGAAATGCAGAAGGTCACACTGTCACATCTTTCTCCCAGTCTCGTCCTGTGCCTGCCTGGGCATGATGGTTCTTAAGACAGTCACAATTTCCCAAGGCAGCGTCTTCCACAATTGCACCCGCTAGTCCAAGTCCTGCCCCAGGGACAGGCAGAAGCTGAATCCCCTTCAGAAGGGCAGTTCTTTGATGATTTAAGGATGGGTCTCACATCCCATTTCTCCCATTTACTTCAGGACCTGGCTGCAGCTCCCTGCATCTTTTAGGTTGATGGAGAGGAGGCTACCAAGTGCAGTCTCTGACTCAGAAAATGAAGTCAAACCCCAGATCTTCTCCGTATAAAGCGGACAACTCACAACAGCCTCGTAAAATATGGGGATAAACCAAGTCTCTGGCCTCACCCCAGAGATTCTGACTCAGCAGACGAGGACTGGAAATATGCATTTGCAAAGTCCCCTAGAGGTTCTGGTATAGTGGATGCACTGATGGCTGCTGGGAAATCCTGGATTAGATGCAGCTTGGAGCTAATTCTTTTTTTTGTTGTTTTTTTGTTTTTTTTTTTTGAGTCATAGTCTCACTCTGGAGTGCAGTGGCACGTGATCTTGGCTGACTGCAATCACCACCTCCCAGGTTCAAGGATTCCCCTGCCTCAGCCTCCTGAATAGCTGGGACTACGGGCGCACACCACCATGCCCGGCTAATTTTTTTTTATTTTAGTAGAGACAGGGTTTCGCCATGTCGGCCAGGATGGTCTCCATCTCCTGACTTCATGATCCGCCTGCCTCAGCCTCCCAAAGTGCTGGGATTACAGGCGTGAGCCACCTCGATTTAAATAATTTCCAATTGGTTCATGCACTTCTCAGGGTGTGTCTCCCTCCCTTTAAGTGCACAAAAGAACAGGAGTTCCATTCCTCCTTCTAGACACCATTATTTCAGCTAAGGATCTTTTGACTCAGATCTGTTGACTCAGGCTGAGGTTGTGGGAGACTAAATAATAGAATACTTTTCCCTTCATGCTATGACTACAGTCAGGCCTCTCCCGTTTCTGCAGAGCACCTTCAGAATCACCTTGTTCTTTCTGTCTTTCACCCAACAGCTCTAGGGAACACCCAACCTTAGCCAGACACTGTGCTCCTCACCAGGACAAAACTATGAATGAGACCCTAGCCATGCAGTGTGACGTTCTCACAGGCCACATCAGTAGAAAAGTCTGTCATTGAGTTTCCGTTGGCTAAGGGCATGAAACAATGCTCAGAGCACCAGAAGAATCATACAGTTGTGTTCAATAAATCATGCTTTAAAGATAGTATTACATGACATGCATGCATATGTATGGAGTCTATTGAGCAGGTAGTTCTCTGACTTGGACAATGAAGGATACGTTGGCATGTTGGCATGTTACGGCCCTATGACACCGTCATTCAATTCATTTCACTAACTCCCCTGCCTTTCATTCTCAGCTCACAAATCACCTTCTGTTTATTATCTGGCTTTTAATGGACAATTCCCTCTGATCACTGAACACATTTATCAGATTCTCTTCCTTCTCCCTAAACTATGAAATCAGCATATTATAGCTAGTGCATCAGGCTTTGGGTTTTCATGTTCCTCCTCTAAAAGACTAATGTGAGTATATTACCAAATGAGCTCTCTGACCAGGCGAAATGACAGCCATGTGCCAAAATGTGGTGCTCATACCCAGGTCCTGATCCCCATGAAGCCTGGTCTCTGCAAGCACTAGCCTTCCTGGATAACACTGCTATCCTGATGGGCTGCCAGTTTAATGCTAAGTTCTTTCCATGTTGTATCAGTCAGGATATGCTAGTTTCCACTGCAGCAACAAGCAAGCCCCAGATTTCAGGGGTTTAAAGCACCAATCACTATGTTTATTATCAGTGCTACGGGTCCATTATGGGTGAGCAAGAAGATCTGCTCCACATCATCCTCAATCTCAGACCCAGGCTGAGGGAGGAGCAGCCACTTTCTGGAGACTTAACTACCCGTTAGAACAGAAGAAAGGGGAGAACCTGGTGAGGCATCTGCTGACTCTTAAAGCTTCACGTACTTTCTGGCCAAACAAGTCACAAGGCCATACCTAACTTCAAATGAACAGGAAAATGCAATCTTACCACGTGCCCAGAAGCAGAAAGACCCAGAATCTTTATGAACAAAATTAATAGCCAGCACACCTACACTTCTGTTCCCTCTTGGAGCAATCCATTCCCAGTGTTACCTTTAATCATTTTAAAGGACTTCCTGTAATAAGCCAAAATCTGCCTGTGCAGGCACCAGAGATACAGCAACAAATAAATCAAAGTCCCTGTTCTCCTAAGATTTCCACCATAGTGGATCATCCACGAGTCTTTGGTCGGCCAGAATAACTTTACTCCCTCTTCATTTCTTAATCCATTCAGTAAGCATTTACTAAACACCTGCTCTGACGCCAGGCACTGTGGTTGGCTCAGAAGATCCAGGGCTGAAAACGCTACATACGGCTCTCCCAGAGCTCACATTGCAGGGGTTTAGCTAGCCATCCAGGAGCATCAGTTACAGGTGACAGGCACATGACAATTTGTAACACTGAGCTAGGTGACCACAATGTTTCATTTGAAACACTCAGAGAGTGAATATGCCATATTGCAGAGAGAAGCCTCCAGTGATTCTCAATCTGAATTCTGAAGAGCCCATAGGGGTTCCAAAGGGTGCTTCAGACACACTGCAAGTGAACTGGCTGCTATGTCCCTCCGTTCCTCTTCAATCTGTTTTGCATACTTAACTTTTTTTTTTTTTTTTGAGATGGAGTTTCACTCTTGTTGCCCAGGCTGGAGAGCAATGGCGTGATCTTGGCTCACTGCAACCTCTGCCTCCTTGGTTCAAGCAATTCTCTTACCTCAGCCTCCCGAGTAGCGGGGATTACAGGTGTGCACCACCACACTCAGCTAGTTTTTTTGTACTTTTAGTAGAGACGGGGTTTCTCCACGTTGGCTAACCTGGTCTTGAACTTCCGACCTCAGGTGATCCACCTCCCTTGGCCTCCCAAAGTGCTGAGATTATAGGTGTGAGCCACCGTGCCCCGCCACTTAACATTTATAAAAGATTTAATTTAAAGAGTTCTACCCTTAGAGAGAGAAGGGGAAAAAGAGGGGAAAAAGTTCCATGATCTAGTCTGATACTCTCTCATTTTATCCACATGAAAACAAGCATGTGTTAAAGTTAAATAATTTACCAAGGTCATACAGTGAGTTGGAGGCATGCCTAGGTAGGAAGCCAACTGTATCTGCCTCTCTTAAGCTCCACAGCCTTTTCCTGTTTTTGAAATTTACACCAAGTCTTCAGAGGAAGCTCCAAAAACAAAGATGTGAGTGTCTGTCAGTGGGAAAAGCTAATCAGTGTGATTAAGCAACATATTCACAGAGGAATCTAGAACCTTTTCCTCGCTCATTTGAGAACGCACATTACCACCTGGTTAGGGCAGAGGGCAGGGCCTTCCCCTGCCTTCTCGTGGCCGTTAAATCCCTGCCCAGCAGGCACAGAGCCATAACCGCAGCAATGGCTTCTGCTGCACATTTGTCAAGATTTGAGAAGGGCTCATTTTGGGAATCCTGAGTGAGAAAATTCCCAGACCAATTCTGTGCGTGTGCTGGGAACAGAGGTAGGAGAGGTACTTCAACCTCACAGGGGCGTGTCTGTTTCAGACAGAGTATTAGTTCCTAAATACGACCGGCTTTAGAAACTGGAAAGATACATCAATTTTGCCTGAAGCACTGGCCGGGGGAAGAAATATCAGAAAGGAGTATAACACCAGCAACAAAACCCTTTGTCTGCCTTCAAGACTGTGCTGTACACTTCCTCACCAAACTCATCAGAAATGCAAATAAACTGTTTGTCTGATGTATTCTTTGTCAGCTGATATTTATTTTCACATAGTCCCTGATCTGTACACATCTCTCAGACACACACAATAAAAATTAGACTTCATTTACTAGATATTTAAGGTTTTCCCTCCAGGCTCCAGCAGCCTAAGAAAATCTGTAAGTTCGCTCTCTCTGCCAACTCACCACTGTCTCCTGCTCTACCCTCCTCTGATACACAAGAGCAAAACCCGTTAAAGGGTGTTGTACAACTCCAGGCATCCTGCTTTCTCTAATCCACTTCTCTTATTTCAACAATCCCCAACATATTGCTGCCGGGTTCTTAATGAGGCTCATTTCAGAACAGATCCCGCGAGCTAGCTTCCACCTGCAAGAGAGGCTCCGGTGATGCTGGTGTCTGAGAAACGAGAAGGAAGGGCCATTTACCCACCCTCTCCATCAAGAGAGGCGCCAGGGGCAGCTTGTTTGCTGGAATAAAGGGTGCATAACCGGCTACATAAGCTGCTGCCGCAGTCTTCCTAGCAACACTTCATGCCATGGATAAAATCACAGAGCACAAAATTGCAGAGCCCAGCAGTGAAGCCTGCAACCACAGCCACAGGAGCGGCTGCACGGGTCTACCGTCTCCCAGCCAAACGGCTCCATCCGCAGCAGAAACGGGTGCGAAGCCTTTAAGACAGACGCGTACCGTTTACAGTAGAGACTCTGGGTTTTTCCTCTCCTTAGGTCCTCACCAAACGCAACTTAATTCCCACTGAACACAGCACCTGAACACAGCCTTACCTTCCCCGCTGCATACACAGGCGCTTCACACGGTGACAATCTTCCAGCAAAACAACGCTGGAGCGCGCGCTGTGACAGTTAGGCTACTCAAACGTTACGCTCGCCAGAGAGGGGACAGGTGACTGCTTCGGTGGGTTCGGCAGCCCAGGGGAATTCTCGCTTTCGGAGGGGCGGCGGCGAGCAGGGCGCGCGCTGAGCTGCACGGCGACACTCCCGGCCCGCAGGCCTGGCCCTGGGGCTTTCTGGCAGGTGAAGCTGAGCGTCCCGAGTCCCTCGGGAAGAACAACGATCCCATTCCAGGTCAACGTGACCGGAACCCTCAATTTAAGAACGGCATCCACCGGTCGGTCCATCTGGGGTTTGTCCAGCTTTCCGTCTTACTTCGCGCCTCTGATGTGTCAGGCTTTTTGCACAGATAGCTCACATATTTAACCCTCAAAACCCCGTTTTCGGACGCGATTCTTAACCAGGAAAACTTGCCCGAAACTGCAGGCTCTTCCGTGGCTTCGCTTCCCGAACCGCTGCTCTGTCCAGCAGGCGCGGCGCAGCCCGGTACCCGCACACACCTTCTCCGCCGCCGTCCGGGGCGCAGCACAAGGGGGCCCCGCGCCTCCGCGGCCCGCAACGCTCCGGCCAAGCCGAGGCAGGGAGGCGCGTCTGCAGCTCCCGACTTCACAACCCGCGCGCGTGTGCACCGACCAACGGGCACGCCGCGAACACACGCACACACGCACCCATGCGCTCCCGCCCCCTGCCCGGCCCCGGCTCTCCAAAGTTACCTCCGAGGCGCCGGGGGCGGGGCCCACGCCTCCCTGCGGTCCTCACGGCCTCCGAAGCCGCGCCTCCGGGAGCCTCTGCAGCCAGCTGGTCACCGTCACCCGGCAGCCCGGATTCCGCGCCCGGGGCTGCACCCCGGGGACGGGGCGGCTCTCGCCTCGGCCGCCCGGGTCCGGTCTCGCTCACCCGCGCGGCGCCCACCTGGCTGCAGCCCTGGCCAGTGCCCGCGCGCCGCGGCCGAGGCTGGCGCGGGGACTCCTCCGGGGCGGCGCGCAGTGGGCACAGCCTCGCAGGACGCCCGCGCTCCAGCGTCCCCGGGACGCGGTCTCAGCCTCGCTCTTTGTGTCTCGGCCGGCGCCGCCACGTCACGGGCTTGGAGTCTGGGAGCAGCGCGGGCCGGGAACGCGGCTGCGGAGAGCGGGGCTGGGCTCGTCCACCGCCGCCCGCCCGGGGCGCTCCGGCTGGAGGGGCGCACGGGCAGCCACCGAGCGCACGCTGGGGGACCGAGGGGGCGGGCCCGGGGAGGGGCGCGGCGTCGGCCAAGGGGGTGCCCTGCCAGCGGCTGCGGCGGAGGAAAGCGGGCGTCGGAGCGCCGCCGGAGCCCCGGGAAGGCGGTGTCCGTTCGGTCCCGGGTCGCGGCTGCAGCGCCAAGGGGAAAGCGAGCCGAAGCTGCGCGCCGGAGGGAGCCCAGCAGCCGGAGCCACCCTCGGGGTTCGCGTCTCCCCACTCCCCTACCCTGAAGGTGACTGCGGCACCCAGGGGCAAGCAGGGGCGAGCGGTGTCCGCGGCTCCCCTCTTCCCAGGGAGCACTCGGCCCACCCTCTGGGGCTTGGGACTCTGCAGTGCTTCGCAAGGCCAGGGCCAAGCGGCCACTTCACTCATCCGTTCCTTCTCTTGGCCGGTGTCGGCCTAATTGGGATCCAGACAGACTGTCACATGACTACCCCCTCCCCAAACACGCAATCATTCACACACCCCAAGCCCCACAACACTGGGATGCGTTTCCAAAAGTCTTACTGGATACATGCATCAGAAATGGACGCCTTTCGTGTCCCCCCGCGTGCTGCAGCGGGGCCCAAACGCAGCAGCTGCCTCCGGTGGCCCCATCTAGACAGATCCTGTCCCTGTGGCCGGGGAGGCTCAGTTAACAGCACTTTGCATCCCCAAGACAAGAACAGCACAAACAAAAAGGGTGGGGGAGGTGTCATAGTTTCGGGTCCATGGAATCTCATTTCAAAAGGAAAGCACACCGCCCCCCCCCCCACCTCCTTCCCTGCCACCGAGTTACGGAGCTTAGCTGCTAAGGAGCATACCTCGGCAGGGACAGAGCCCTCTGGGGTGGGGGCTGCCTTCGATTTTCCCTGGCCAGCTCCCCCCTGGCACTTGCTACTAGTGGTTGGATCACAGACCCTGGGGGGACGCAAATCTCCTTCTGAGCCTCCCTCAGCTGTCTGGATGTGGGTGGCAAGAACGCTTTAAAAGTGAACTTGCTAATAGATGGATACTTTAAATAATGCCCTATCAGGATGATGCGTGTTGACAGCTAGATTTTCCCCAAAGCTCCTCTCTGCCCAAGTTTTGAAAATCCACTTGCCTTTACTACATTACTGTGAGGTAGGTTCAAACCTATTCTAGTAAGGGCAAATGGATTTGAAAATGTAAACTAGAAGGGAAGTTTGTTTGATTCGCGGTACTTTGCCTAGGAATTTTAAATTTGTGAACAGTGTTGGCTTTGTCTTTGGGTCCCAAAATTTTTGTGGCAACAGGGTGCATAAGCTTACAGAGTAAACGGTGCCCAGGGTAAGCAACCTGCTTGGTGATAGCTAAAGACTCCTCGGGGGGCCTCATTGCCCTGTAAGTTCAGGGGCATATTATTTGAGACCTGAACAAATACCTGTTTCTCCCCAAACCGAGAACAGTTGAACCCACATGGACCAATTAAGGCAGGAAGCTGTTCAGGACCTGTCTTTTCTCTTGCTTTGAATTCTTTGTTCTTGTTCTTTCTCCTGTTTCTTCATGAAATACCACGACAGAGACCACGTTCTAGAGGGAAAAACCATAGCTTCCCGAAACTCAGATTCGGTAAAAAGCTGCCTTTCCCTCCCTTACTTCAGCTGAGGTTGGCTAAAGGCTTATTTAATTTCTTTCTGAAATAACCCTTTTGAAAAACAACTTTTAAAATTTTAAAACAGCGTTAAAGGAACATGCAGAGTAGAGCTCTCTGTTCCTACAGTTACTCAATTCCAGCCAGAAGTTGGCTAGTGGCGTTTACAGACACAAAGGATTCAAGTGGCTGCCCCTTTCTCCTCCTGGCTACTGATTTCTGATTGCTGTAAGCCTGCCCCAGAAGCCCTCATTCAAGCCTTGGGAGGCATTCCTCTCACTGGGCCACTCACCCTCCCCAGGTGGACACAGATACAGTCACACCTCAGCCACGTGCTCTGTCCCGCGCATCACTGTCTGGAAAGAGGCTGGAACTCTGATTGCCTCTCCAGTTCTGCGCACACACACAGTAGACATCTTTATGCACGTCCGATCTTGCCTACCTGGGGAAAAGTGAAGGTTATTTGTCTGTATCGCTCACTGGGCTGGAATGATACTAAATTATATTCACCATTTGTCTATGGGCCCAAGGCATTCAGGCTGCAGGGCTTGGGGGATGATGCGAATTCATGGCACTGCCCGCTCCCCCAAGATACGTAGTTTAAAAACATGTTTTGGTCTGGGCAATAGAAAGAAACTTAAGATGAGACGGAATACTGTGCACCAGACCATGAAGAGAAGAGTAGAATCAGGATCCAGAAACTATCAGCCTCCACATTTTCCTCTGTTTCTAGTAATTTCCCACTCAGATCCCAAATTTCACTTCATAATACCGTTGGTAATGGTGTGAAAACCCAATGTGGTGTGAAGGAAACAGCTTTGAATTTGGCATCTGAAGACATGGTTTTAGACGTTTGTTAAATGACCTGTGTGAACTTGGACAAATCACTTGACCTGGTTTTGATTCTCTAGAACTTTCAATGGAGGGTTCTAATTAAATTTAATATTTGAACTCAGAAACACAGATGGTTTCCATCTTACAGGATCTGAGGTTTACTAGGAAACCTAATAAATAGTTGAGGTCTGTGTGATCCAGTCTCAATTAGTATCCTATTCAATGAAATACAGTCCAGCAGCAAGAGAAATGTGTCATTAATCAAATCCCTTATTTGAACTTCTCAGAGACAAACATCCTCCTCTCTCTCTAGGCCCTTCTTATCTCAGCTGTTTCAAAGCTCCTTTCTCCAGTGCCCACATTCTCTCTAAATACGTAACACACATCTTTCTGAATCTCTCCTCTCCTACCTCCTCTCTACTTTTCTGTATTGCGTAGAGCTATGCGTTCTCTCTCCTCTCTTTAGGGGAGAGAAGAGGAAAGGAACACTGGGCAAAATCAGAATTCTCTTTAGTGACAGAGGCAGGGGAGAAGACTGTGGCCATTCACACACCAATATTTTTTGGTCCATCATAATTAGCTCTCCTTTGGGTACGTTTTAGATGTATTGAAGTATGAGAAATGGGCACCGGATACAGAATCATTATATAAAGATTTTGTCTCCAGCTCACCTACTGACCACCTAGGTAAACTTGTGATAGTTTCTTTATCTCTCTTGAGCTCCAGTTTTATCATCTGTAGAAGTGGAACAAGAGGTTTCACAGAGTTTTGGGGAAGATGAAATAGATGCAAAGTGGGAGTCTCGGAACAGGTATTCGGCAAAAGTTTGTGACTCTGAAAATGGCAGGCTGACAGAAAAAACAAAAGGAAGGAAGAAAAGGAGGGAGGAAGGAAGGAAGGAAGGAAGAGAGGGAGGGAAGGGGAGGGGAGGGAGGGAAGGGGAGGGGAGGGGAGGGAGGGAAAAGAAAAAGAAAAGAAGGAAGGGAGGAGGGAGGGTGGGGAGGGAGGGGCGGGAGGTAGAGGGAAGAAAGGAAAGAAGGAAGGAAGGAGGGAGGGAGGAGAGGGGGAGGAAGGAAGGAGGGAGATAAGGAAAAAAAGGAATGAGGGAGGAAGGGGAGAGAAAGAAGAGAGGGAGGAAGGAAGGGGGAGAGAAGAAAAAAGGAAGGAAGGAAAAAGGGAGAAAGGAAAGAAGGAAGAAAGGAAGAAGGGGAGGGAGGAGG